>JAFIDM010009631.1:357324673-357339549 GCA_023159025.1 Thereuonema tuberculata
CGATCCTGCCTCCACTGCTTCTGGAGCTCGTGTGCTAGATCAGTGTACTTACTGATCTTGTCTGCGTGAGTTTTCTGCATGTTCTTGCTGATAGGCACTGCAATATCAATTACTATTATTATTATTATTATATTTATTTTTGTATATTTAGAAAGACCACGTAAATTAATTTTATCGCTGATAATTTAGAAAGTAATAAAATATTTGAAAGAGTTAAAATTGATAGTCCTCTGGATTTTATTTCAGCAAAAACTTTTTTATTTTATTTTGTTAGCAATTACTCTAGTTCATATAAAAATAAAGTGATAATATATTATCGATAGAAAATGACCTGTTGTTGCTGTAGCAGGTCAATCATACATATAAACGATCGATATTTCCGCTTTATTGAGATATAAAAGACAGAATAAAACTACAATGAAAATCTATACAATCAAAAGCTACAATTGTTATGGATCTCAGTTTCAAAAATAAAAGTCCATTACCATTTTTTTATATTTGTATTGATATTTATCAGTTTATGGTTTGTTGCTACTTTCTTAGCAGAAATTCTGCATCCACACTTCCATGAAAGTAATAGCTTTTTTCTTCAAAACTAGAAAACACAAAAGAAAATACAGCAGGAAAAAAAGTTAAAATTACAGTTCGTCGCATCATACTCGTTGTCAGCATCATTAGAATACAAAGTATCATTTTCAGTGTTCAATTGAGAGCTAATAATACAAAGGCTAATAATGTAAAGGCTGATTAACGGGTACGTAGTTGATAAATTGAATCATCATCAAATAAAATAAAATCATTCACCAGGTCTCAGTAGGCAACCAAAATATGAAAACAACACTCATTGTCTCACTATCCAACCGAATAAAAAAAAGTAGTCATCAAAAAGCCAATTGCCTACTTCCGGAGTGATAATCTCCGGATACTGAAAATTGATCTGATGGTGAATGGTAATGTACCGGATAATTACTTGATATTTGGTCCATAAATTAGTGATAACATTACGATGAGGAGTAAGAAGTATCAACAATGAAAGAAATAATTAGTATACCTGGTATATAAATAAATATTTCTCTGAAAGATTAAAAGTGTGTGTGGTTATTACTTTTTGTGATTTCCAAGCCAAAAGTTTGAATCTTACTTCTAAATTAATACAAAAGGAATGTGAAGTATTTTTACAGTTAACTTCCTATTGAAAGTTAAATTAATTTTTTTTTTAGGTAGAATTTCTTGCAAAAGCACCTGTCTTTTTGCTTATGAAATATCGCCATTTCTACTGTTTGATTTTTTTTTTTAGGTAGAATTTCTTGCAAAAGCACCTGTCTTTTTGATTATGAAATATCTCCATTTCTACTGTTTGATTTTTTTTTTGATGAATTTTATTCTTAATTTCGTTTGTTTACACAAAAACCCAATTTTAATTTAAATTCGTGATATTTTTGCAATGTTTCTGATGTGTATTGTGGACCTGGTAGCAAACTGATAACACGCTTGACTGCGAGCTGGAAGAATTTAGTGGAGATCGGGGATCTTTCCACGCTAAATTCTTCTCCAGACATGTCCTCATATCCATACTCTGAAGAATGCGTACCGGGTTTATTTCCCGGGTGGGCGGGCGTCGGGCTTGACCATACGACCTCAATTTACTCTTGTTGGTCAGGAAATTCAGGTAGAGAAATTCAGGTAGAGAATTCAAAACAAACAAGCTGCATGTCACCCACCCTATTCAAGATATACATAGATGTACCGTTAAGGGACTGGAAAAAGGAATGTGAAAAAATGGATATAAAGTTAAATGAGAATAAATACTTATTTAACTTACTATTTGCTGATGATCAAGTGATAATTGCCCAAGATGATGATGATGTTGAGTATATGATGAGAAACTGTTAGACGCATATACAGAATGGGTATGAACATCAATTTTGGAAAAACAGAATACTTAACATCAGACTTTAAGAAAGATCTGAAATAGAAGGAAAGGTGATAAAAAAGGTGATCTCATTTTAAATATCTAGGATCAGAACTGCAAGAACAAGAAAGAACAGAAATGGAAAATTAGTAGAAGGATAGCAACTACAAGAAGAGCAATAAATTCTGTGCTGTGGAGCAGAGATATCATAACTAGCACCAAAAAATTAATCTTTAATACAGTCATTGAAAGCATATTACTTATGGGGCAGAAACGTGGACAGTGAGCAAGGTACATGAAAGAAAACTGTTAGCAACTGAAATGGATTACTGGAGAAGATCGGCCAGAACATCGAGGTTGGAGAGAAAAACGAATATTGAGATAAGAAATCAGTTAAATGTGATAACAGACATTATAGAAAAGATAAATGAGAGAAGACTAAGATGGTTCGGACACGTGACAGGAATGGGAGACAACAGATTACCTAAGGCACTAACGGACTGGCAACCAGAAGGTAGAAACAGAAGGGGAAGACCGAAAAAACATTGGAGAGATAACTTGAGGGAAAACTTGGAAAGATATGGACTGGCAGCAGCGGATGCAGAGGACAGAGACGAATGGCGAGACATTATGAGGACGACTTTCAGTTGAGGAAAAACCTCAGAAATGGGGAAAATCCTATAAAGAAGAAGAAGGTCAGGAAATGTCTGGAGCGTTACCTCCTGCGACCTCAAGGCCACATAGGTCTGTAGTGAGATACTTCAACGTTAACTAATGTGGTGTTTTTTGGCTAACTCCATTCATAGAAATTTGGATAAATCTTACATTTTCTAATGAGCTAAATATCAACAAAAAAATAGTGTAATGTCTTAAACACACGTCCCATCTTACAGCTTGTAACAGAGCTTTTATCCTTAGATTTATGTTTAGGTTTTTAACATCCTGAATGTGTTGTCTAAACTTTCATCAATCAGTGAAGACTAATCTACGAGACTAATCTAATCTCGTATTTTTAATTACTTAATGGAACTTTGAATTTAGTTTTCCCTATTATACAACAAGGAATTTTAAAAGTTAAAAGCTAGGAGGCGGAAGGATATGTGATGTCATTTAAAAAAAATCTGTCTACAAAAAGATGGAGTAATATGCATACAAATAGCAGTATATAATAATGAGCTCGGAACTCAAGCAAATTTATTCTAATCTTTTGATTTGTTTTTGTTACTCCCTCCGAATAGCCTTCAAACTGATTACACCCAAAACCTTAAGCTAAACACACGATAAAGTCACGAAAAATCATAATTGTTAGGTTGAACTGAAAGTTCGTTCGGTTGGCTCTTGTTTGACGGTAGGTGGCCTTGCGCAGCGCTGCGCATCTTTTTTTCGCAAACCATTTAAAAGTGTTCAATCACTTACATCAGTCTCTCATACACAGCCTGTTTCTTTTTTTAAGTTTGCGTTGCGAAATAACTAAGCAAATCGAAAATGCACTTTAGTATCTTCCATTTTAAAATAATTTTGTAGGTATACCACTTATATTATATTCAGCAATTGATCAAAAAACTTATCAATAACAAAGAAATAATCATACAGATATTTATCAATAATAAATCGTAGTAAAACAATTGTATACAATTTGCAACTAGTTATATAAGTTACACAATAAAGATTGTATAATTGAGAAATAAAAAATCCGGAGAACTTTAGATTCAACCCAATATTTATCCTCAGAAGTCGAAACTTTCATTGTATACTTACGATTAGCCAATTTTTGTTTTCTTATGACTTTGATACAAACTGAAACTTTTGGTAAAAAGTTTGATATAAAGAAAATCACAGTTTTTAACGTATAGAAATTTGCATGAGAATTACTCCAAACTTGATATATATATGCATATCAATATTTTTTTTAAGCTGACAGTCGACTTTCACTTAAATGAATGTCTAATAAATATGCTGAAGTATTTAATTACGGTACTACGAAAATGTGTACGCGTATTTTTAATTGCTACAGGAAATTTATGTTTTGGAACCTTGGCTTCTTAAAAAAAAATAATAGTAATTATCTATGCTTGAGATAGATAGAGTAAAAAAACTCCGGTCGAGCAAATTTCAGAGTTTGAGTAAGAATAAGGTTTACTGAGCTAATTTATGAATTAGTAAGTTTTAACAACTGAAAAATGATTGATTTAAAAAAAATGATTTAAAAATATATTTAATTCTAAATTAAAGGATGTTACATCGAAAGTTGAAATTCCTGTATTATTAAAGTAACAAAACAAGAATTATCAAATTACCTAATTTCTTAGAGCCATGAATAATGTCAGGACAGCAGGACAGACTGTTTCGAATTCATTAAATCTCCCTTATCTCGGGTTCTCCAGTTATTAGCTTTGAACATGTTAGTAAGACTCTGATACAAAAACGACTCAGAGGGGGAAGGGAATAAATACAATAAATTAAAATACCCACCAGAACTAGCCTTAGGAGCAGCGCAGAGTATTTCCCCAATTTTATTTATTTATTTATTTTTTTTTTCATTTTCTTTACAATTTTATTTTATAAATACAAAGTACAATGTTATAGCAGAGTGTTGCTAATATTTAGAATCTCTCATTGATATTAATAGAGATAAAAGAATGTAAATCTTTGACAAGGAACGAGGGAGATTCAGATCTAATAGGGTACAATAGTGTATTCTGTTCAATCTTGTATTGAAAGAATGTGGATAAGCAATCTTATATTATAAAAGCGTTATTCTGTCTGTCATAAGGCTTTACGTTTTTCCAATTTTATGACCAAACTATAAGAGATAGATTGGTCATGTAAATGGATAAAATGTAGATGTTTTTAAGACAAACAAAATGCTACAAAAATCTTTCGAAAAACTTTTTTGGTTTCCAAGATGTCGCTTTTTAAAGGGTCAAATTTTGAATTTTTCTTAATTTAAACGATAAGTATAAAAGTTGGAAGAGAACATTATATTGAGAAAATGTTGGTCTTTGAAAGTTGTATCGAACGATATATCTCTCATTCATAAACGCTTCTGCGTTTGCAAGATATATGCAAAAATGTGATTTTTCGCTTTCAATTTTTGGTGTGTGGCGCCAACCCGCAATACATCTGAGTTATCCGGAGAAGCCACAACGGACTGGGAAGTCGTCTACTCTCCGACGATCTCAATATTAATTTACTAAATAAATAAATTGTTTTCTTAATGCTATATATGCAAGAGTTCAGGGGCGAAGTGACGATACCCGGCTATTATTATTATATATTATAAAAACACATATTATAAAAACGTTATTCTGTCTGTCATTCTATAAGCAAAATGTTAAATTACAAATTACTAAAATGTTGGAGCAAGGCAATCTTTTGGAAAATGATTCAAGAATTTTAACAAAACATGTTATTTATCATGAAGTTTTGTAATAAAATCTAATATGTTTTATTATCAAAAATGTGTTTGTGTTATCAAACACAAAATATTAACATTTTAGCCATATATAAGCCACCAAAACACAAAGAAAGGTAAATTTACTGAAGAATTAGAGAATCTATTCATAAAAAATGAAAATATATTAAACAACTGTCCAACTATTCTAATTGGCGACGTAAATATAGATCTTTTCAAAATGAATAAAAACAATGCAGTACAGAAATACCTAAAACTTATGTGCAATAATGGTTTCAAAAATTGTCTTTACGGAACAAGAAACAGCTGTACAGGTTCCCTTTATGATGTAGATAAGGAATAAGGCCGGATTTTTCGAAATTCCCACGGGATAGGGAATAATCTGGCAAACTGACCATGAAGTTTGTGGCAGCAACTCCAGGTGTGTGGTGCCAATCCGCAATCCACCTGAGTTAAGCGGAGAAGGCCACAACGGGCTGGGAAGTCGTATATTCTCCGATCTCAATATTAATTTGCTAAATAAATAAAGTTATTTTTTTAATGCTATATATGCAAGGGTTCCGGAGCGAAGCGACGGTACCCGGCTAGTTAAGAAATATTAAATATATTCATTGTGTAATATATTCAATATTTGTTAATTATTTGTTAAGTGTCGGTTTCTTATTCTTTGATTTTTCTTCATGGGAAAGCCTAAATTCCTTCATGGGAAAGCGTAAATTGTTCAATTTAAAAGAACAATTGAAATATAATTTCAGTTTCAGAAAAGTCGTTGGCTTTTCTCTTTGTCGCTAAGTTTTGGCTTTTTTTTGTTTGTAAAAAACAAAAACAAAAAAAACAAAAAACAAAACAAAAAACCTCTTTTATGACTGTTTTGAAAACTTGCCGATTCTCAGTAATCGTAAGTATCTCATTACAGATAATGGCATGTTCACTTTTCTTCAATAAAAAATTGTCATTGCGAATTTCACTGAATCATTAAAAATCAAACTGTAATAAGATTAAGATTTAACAAAAACGACATTAATATTCTTCAGTGTAGTAAGTATTTCCCAAACGAAGATTTAGGCTCCAACATTTCAATCAAAGAACGTATATAAACACGTTTTTATATGTTCTTTGGTTTCGATGACCTTCGGAACTACTTTACATTAAGTGGTCAGCCCCAATACTCACGTTTACCTCCGCGGTTCCCATTTTACTGAGGGCTGGATGATCCCTCGGGACCGTCCGGAGAAGAAATAACCTCGGAAGAATCCTCAACCTCAGCCAAGGATTGAACCCTTATAGCCTTCATTCCGGTGCGGATAATTCAAATTACACTGTACAATTAAAAAGTATGAAATTTTCACAACAGATTTCAAAACTACAAATACGAGATCATAAAATGCATATACGACAGAATTACTTTATTTAACAGCTTGATAACAACTCCCAATTTTTATTTTGGAGGAAAGACATTTTTTTTTTAAACTACAGAGCAACTCGCGAGTTCCAAGCATAACTCTGGAAAGACATTATTCTCTCTTTTTGTTTTTGTGATAGAACACGAACTCCGGAAATAAACAAATTACATCTAAGAGAAACGAAAATTTTTACTTATTTATTTATTTAGTTCTACGATAAATCTATTTTTTTATTTATTTATTTACTTACTATTTTTTTACTTATTTTAAATACGACTTATTTTTCAATGGTACAACGCCAGGTTACACATTTTAGTTCGTAAAACAAATATGAAAAATCGATGTTTAAGGATAATAAAGGCTATTTTAAAATGTAATGCAAAGCGGAGAGACTTAGAATTTTATTTCACACAACTTCCTCAGAAGTTTAATAAAATGCAGGGATGCTTGTTATTATAGCAGGGATGGGATGGTCTTTGTACTTCCATCATTCGGATGCGTCACTAATGGCGCGGAAGTAACCAACGCTCCTAAATTAGACAAGAACTGAGTGTTGTGATATGACATGACTACAAAACACTGAATTGAAGTGTATTTTAAATTCTGTCTCAGCAAAACTAATAATTTATTATTAAGCACGGCTTACATAGTTTTGAAACTTAGTAAAATAATCAAACAGATACTTTAATGAAAATAAAAAAAATCCTTTTTCAATGGATAAAATAAATTTTATAAAAACATTTATTTTGATAATTTTTTAGGATAGTTACAATAAAAGAAATAAGAAATTAACTTTGATATTTAAGCTAATAAAACAAAGGAAACGTTACAATACTGAGAAAGGATGAAGATTGTAGTATTAAGTTTTTGCAAAATTTTCTAAATTTTAATTATTTACAAAAAATTAAATATGAACGATGTATCGTAACAAATTTGGAAGAACAAATTTGAATTTTTATTGCTGTCTATTCTGCAAATGGAATGAAAGTGATGCAATAAGTGATAATATTGAAATTAATAATAATTTTAAGTTGTCATTAATTGATAATTATTGGAATTAATTTCAAAATAAATTTCAGAAATCTTAAGTTTCAGTTTTTCTATTCCTAAATCTATCAAAAGTTCGTTTTTTTATGTGACGAAAAGTTATTAAGAAATAAATGCTCAGGAAATAATATTTTCTTTTTAATTATTAAAAGTACTTTAACCGTTTTAGTTTTTTTTTTTTAAAAAAAAAAGTATTTTAAAAAATGTATTTTTAAATGTCAACAATCCAGAGGGTATTGCCACAATCCTAGTTCCATTATTGTAATTGAGGTGAACTGTTGACCTATGACTCATTTACACATTACGAAGCATTTGAAAATGAAATAAGTAGTTGTCTTATTATTATTACCCAATTTTTTTTTAATTTGTGAACGCAGCAGGTTTTACTATTGATTTTTCTCAATAGTTCCCATTTTATAGTTTCGTCATAATTACACACTTGTGTGTGACAACTTTAGGAGCGTATCTAGGGAGGGGGCTTTGACTGGGGCATTGACTTTTAGAGATATTTAAAAACGGGCAGCAAAATGATGTACTGGAAAAAAAATCGTATTTTCCTACCCAAAAAAAGTTTCTTTTACTTTTTTGTTTTGTTTTTCCTGTTTGGTTGGAAAACATAATTCTTAGCATTTCATTTTGATCATTCGTCTTGGGCGCCAAAATAACTTAGCTACACCACTAAACAATGAGTCACTACTTCACATGGGTATGCTTAACTGAGAAAGAAAAAAAAAATCTTGTGTCTTGTATTTTTTAGTTATAACTGACTGAAGAAAGAATATCAAAAGACATTAGATTAACAAGATTCTCAAGAAAAGAACTGAGACTTCCAAAGACTGAGATGTAAATGGCTATTAAAAACTGGTTACTACTTTATTTTTCGATAAAGATATCGAAAAATATAACATTTTTTTTTTATATCTTTTATTTATAGGAACCTTACAAAGGTTGTGATTAGTTAATCAGTATTTACATGTTGTATAATGATTAGATCACATCATAGAATTTATACATAACAGATATTTTAATGGGGAAAATGTTTATTAAATTTAACTATTTTTTGTTACAGTTTCAAAGAGAATAATAATTTGGAAGATTAATAAAGGAAAAGTAAAACTTTTAACTAATAACAAAAAAACATGGTATCCTTAAAATAAACCGAAAATTTTAACAAATAAATTACAGTAATAATAAACTAACAAGATAAAAACGAAACTCAATCAATTAACAGTAAAAATATTATTGATAGTTAACAAAGGAATTTAATGTTTTCGATTTAATAATTTATCATTAAATGTCTGAAAAAAAGCTATATATACTCCAAAAAAATCATTAAATTTCATTAAAATATCATTAATTATTATTAAATGATAAGTTATTAAATCGAAAACATGAAATTCCTTTGTTAAGTAATAGTTTTCCTGTTAAGTGATTGAGTTTTATTTTTATCTTGTTGGTTTATTATTGTATTAATGTATTATTAGTGTAATTTATTGTTAAAATTTTCGATTTGTTATAATTATATCACTTTTTTGTTGATAGTTAAAATATTATACTTTTCCTTCATTAATTTTCCAAATTATTATTCTCTTTGAAAATGTAATAAATAAATTAAATTTAACAATAGTTAAATTTAATAAACATTTTTCCCATTAAAAGATCTAATGATTAGATAATTTGAATAAAATCAAAACATTCACTTTTCAAGTGACGGAAACAAAACCAAATCCAACGACTGAAATTCGATTTCAAAAGTTTAAAGAATGAATTTAAACAATCATAAATAGAAAATGATTTTTTTAAAATAAAAATTATTATTCATTATATCAATAAGAAACTATTCGAATTGATTCTTTTTAATGGGCAATATAGTTCTCTGAAATCGTTCTTGAGTATCCTGCAATTAACTTTCTATTTTAACAGGATTCTTAAATATAATTTAAATTTTAATGATCTGGGGGCACGGCAGTTCCCCCGCCAAGACGAGCCGAAGGCAGGAAGGGCACTACGTACCTTTTCTGGAAGTGTTTCGTCGTATTTTCGAACCCTCATAGCTTCGGCCTAGATAATACTAGAGAGCTCAAATTTTCAGGATATGATGCAGTTACCAAACTAATGAAATACGCTAAGTTTCATTTATTTAGCTTTTATACTTTGGATTTTATTAATACCTAAAATACGTCGATTCCGTCACTGACTCACTGACTCATGATCATGAAAACCTCTAGGGTACTTCCTGAAGTCCTAGAAAGCTGAAATTTGGTATGCAGGTTAGGATTAGCACACAAACAACAAAAAAATTAAGAAATCCGTAACTTCACATTCCAACCCCTCATAAAGGGGGGGGGGTCTGGTTCTGTATTATCGAACCCTCATAGCTTCGGCCTGGATAATAGTAGAGAGCTCAAATTTTCAGGATAAGATGCAGTTACCATACTAATGAAATACGCTAAGTTTCATTTATCTAGCTTTTATACTTTGGATTTTATTAAGATCTGAAATACGTCGTACCCTCAATGCTTCGGCCTAAATAATACTGTGAAATAATGTGATTTCTTACAAAAGTGCAAACAGCTTGTATATACAAGTTGACCAATAGAAAAACAGAAAAGTAGGGTATTGAAAAAAAATCCATTTTCTAAATAATCTTAAAACTAAATTTAGTTGTAATAGATAATCCCACCCAAAACATTTCATGTAAAATAAGTTGCCAAGACTCACATGCTCATAATGCTTTCACTGTTAAAAAGATATGAGATCTCATGTAGAGCCAAGCCCCTAACTCTACGAGGCCTAACTCTACAAGCCCTAACTCTAAAAACCCTATATCTTGGTCAAAAAGTATGGCTTGGCCGTTTCATGGAACTATTTCATCTCACCCAAAACATTTCATGTAAAATACGTTGCCAAGATGCTCATAACGCTTTCACTGTTAAAAAGTTATCAGATTTCATATAGTGCCAAGCCCCTCATACATGCCTAACTCTAAAAACCCTACTATCTTGGTCAAAAAGTGTGCCTTGGCATAGTCCATATCATTTACATAACTCCATGGGATTGTCTGTGTGGCAGCCACGAAACGGCCAAGGCATACTTTTTGACCAAGATATAGGGTTTTTAGAGTTAGGGCTTGTAGAGTTAGGCCTCGTAGAGTTAGGGGCTTGGCTCTACATGAGATCTCATATCTTTTTAACAGTGAAAGCATTATGAGCATGTGAGTCTTGGCAACTTATTTTACACGAAGTGTTTTGGTTAATTTTGCTTATATCAGCTCCTGGAAAATGTTTTACAGTTCAGAATTAAATATTGTCGAGATTTTTAAGTCCTTCTTATTATTCATTATTCGAAGAGGTCGTTGAATTGGGCAAAATATGTTTCTCTGAAATGACTTCTATAATAGAGCTACTGAGTGTATAGTTAGAAAATTATTGATAAAGTAAAGCTAAATCCACGCCTAAAATTGGATTCAACGAATTAGTTTTAACAGTTGATAAATAGAAAATTAAATAAATTTATAATAAAAAGACTAATTCATTATAATATAATACTCACAGTAGATTGTCTTTTCTAATAAGTTATCCGAGTGACACATTTGTTAGGTTTACAATAATTTTTTAAAAATTCCACTGTATCACCAATGCAATTTACAAATTCAGTCGCTTCAGACACTGCAGTCGTATTAAAAAGAGAGAGAAGAACATTAATTTGTTGCGCGCCAAATTCAAAGTACTAACTCTATCTCGGCGAAATGTTCGAAATACAATACATGTTCATATAATTAAATTATCTTAGAAAGACTGATACTATGACCTCTCAAGAATACATTACGCGAAAGATTTATTCTGTTTTTTTTTGTTTTGTTTTTTCACATAGTTACTAAATTAATTGCAGCAAATTAATTAAAATGATAAATTGATTAAAGCGACGATTAGCCATGCAATTAAAATAAAAAAGTAAATATTTTAATTCATTATTACTTAGAATCTCTAGTTATTAGATAGGAATTACCGGAAACCGACAAGTTGCTCGAAAAGCTCAACTTGCTCCAAAAATCACAGCAAGCTCTAAATTCAGGCAAAATATCAGAAGCAAGTCGACACCAGCGCCCTTCGCGGCGAGAAAAATTTATTTAAAAACTACTGCAGTGTTACTTATTACAGGATGCTAGTGGTATAGTTCCTTAAACCGATGATTGACGACAATAGGCAGTCGAAACTAGTTATATTGTCTACAGTTTTAAATGTTTTATAGTATTTTTCAATTAAGTGTATGTTAATTTTAGTGGAATTTTAAAGACGACAGTGTTGACTTCACGCTGCACTCTGGATATTCTTTGTCGTGGTTTCAATCCTCAGTTTCATTCACCATATTCTCTTCCTTCAAGATCTTTTTAGCCTTTTTCTTTACCTCTGTGAAATGAGTTAAGAATTAATAGCAAAACAAAGCTGTGAAATCAGCTTGCTTATCGCTTCGCCGACCGATATTCTTAATCGCGATTTAACGAGAACAAAATACGATTTGCCGCTCGCACATGTAAAGCGACTGCATTTCCTCAAGCTGCATCTGGCAAATGGCAAGTTTTCGAGACCGTTTGAGGCAAGTTTTCGAGAGTGTGTAAAGCAGCCATTTTAAGATTAGATACAAATTTTGAAAATTTTATTATTTTCAAAATTTTACGTAAATAATGAAAATAATATAAGAAAAACTTAACGTCGCTAAATGGTGACTTTAAAAAGTGCTAGTTCAATGAATTGAATAAAGACCGTTTATCGGAACTTATTTTAATTTCGGTAAATGATCTTTATTCTGTAAGTACGACTTAAATTGTATAAATAAAAGCTATAATGTTACGCTTTACGAGAGTATCTTTTATTAAGTTTAAAACAGAAATTAAGATGGAAATATTTATTTACTTAATCAAAATATTATTTTTCTATTTCAAACTGTTTAAATTTAAACTTTAAATTTAAATAACAAATTGATCACTTTAAAAAATCAATTCATCATGTATAAAAAAATAATTAAGAAACACGGTTCTCATCATCTGTTTTTCTTTAATTGTGATCCTTCCAGTTAATTAGGCTAATCATCTCGATCAGATATGTCTCGCTTGTTTTACTTTTTATTAGAAGTTTATTAGTTATTTTGACGAACTAATTAGCGCACTATAGACACAACATTCAAAACAAAACCTCATTAAATAACCTACGGATTATCTAGTTTAAACGCGAAATGAACATAATGTAATGCATGTTTAAACTGCAGTGGATTTATTTCTCTTTACAAGAATAAAAATAAAATTAAAATAAAGAAACTGACGAAGCAATTGCAGAAATATTTGGCAAAAAATTTTACACTTGTCCGGTTTAATAATGTAAAATTCTATGTAAAAGAATACTATAAAAATTCCAGACAAAAAAAAATAAGCAATTTTTTTTTAAATCTCTTAAAGATTAACGATTTAATGCAGAGAAATTAGTAATTAAATTTATTTCAATGGTTTTTAAAAAATACCGAGTGAATATCGGATAATACAGCCTTCATTGTATATACATATTTGTTTTCTTCTGATTTTTTTTTGTATATTATTTGATATAAGGATATTTGTAATTGTACTGCAAACATGTCGCAACATTATTTTCCAAGAAATAAAGAAACCTCATTAAATGAGTCAGATATTCGTTATAATTCGTGATCAAACTCATTATCTATCATTTATCCGACTTTTAAATAGAAAAAAGTTCGTATCCTTCAAAGGCAATTACCCATCTTGTGATTGCAATGTGGAAACAGAACACCTGAAATATCGAAAAAACCAAAAAAAAAAAAAACCAACTTTTTTTGTTAAATAAGTTTCTCAATTCGAAAGCACTTGTTGCATTGTGTAACTGTCAGTCTTCCCAACTTTATAATGTAAGTCGATTTGGTAATATTGCTTACTTTTTAAAATAATACTCCAAAATTCTCAACATTCCAAATTTTATAAAAAACCCTAATAATCAATCAACTACTTTGCTGTTAATGGAAGAATGAAGAAGACATTTCTATAGCTTATAGAATATAACTGAAGAGGCCAAAAGCAATAATACTGATAAACAATCGCATTAAATTTCTCTAAAAAATTATAAGCGATTATCTTAAATATTTGAAGACCAAACATTTTCATTAAAATTTTTATCAGCAATTTTTTATTTGTATATTTTTGCATTTGAAAATAAGAGAAGGGTTGCTATGGGTATTAAAGTCAAGTATTTTGGCCAATATCATGGACTACTATCGGCCAAACGAAACAACGACTCTGACCTTGAAATGCACCTATGATCCCTTAATCATTCCAGGACTTAAAGAAACTATTGACAAAGGTTTGCCTCGCTTGAGATTCGCCAATCAGAAGCCATAAATTTTCCCGCCATAAACACTGACATATACAATCGATTCAAATTCTACTATTGCGACATCTGGTGGCCACGGTCGTTCTTTGGTTTGGCGGACTTTAGATTAAATCAGTTTGAAGAAATAAACCACACAAACATATATACAAGCAAATACAAAACAATGAATCGTAATTGTGTTCTTTGCCGCTAGAGGTTCACCTGACGTTCTCCTTGCAGCCACCAGAGGTCCTTTCCATAATCCAGAAGCCATTAGCACCTTCCATTTTATTATATATTTCCACACCGATTTCGTACTCACTTGCTTGAGAATACCGTCTCTCGACGGAGAAACTAGTTGCTATATATTGATTTATTTCAGTTATACTGTATAAATATTTTTTGCATTTAAACAGGTATATGACTTTAATTGTGATGAATGTTCATTAAAAGAAATATGCAATTCACTTAGTTTTCAGTCAGGAGAACTGCAATGAAATATGTTTTTAATATTTTTTTAAAATTTAATTTTTAGTTTTGATTCCGATTTCTTTACATTTTTTTTTGAGTCGTGAAAACGATAAAACGAAAAGCCTACATTTATTTTCATTCTAAAATCTGCAGAATATAAACAATATAACAGTTTTTTATTTTCTGAAAAAAAAAAAACATATATAAAGGTAGATCTTCTTTTCAAATATAGATAGCAAACTTCAAGAAGATCCATC
>JAFIDM010009631.1:357350257-357400852 GCA_023159025.1 Thereuonema tuberculata
GTCGATCGTTCATCAACAGCTAACACACAAGTACTCACTTATTAAGAACATGGTCCCATATTACAAGTACACACCACAAAGCGTACTAGAGTCACCCTCATATAAGCTGTACTGGGACCGTCCCATTCACACAGACAAACTATACATCACAACAGACCTGACATCACACTTGTTGATAAGGTCAACAAACAGACCTATCTCAATGATAATGCAGTGCCTATCAGCAAGAACATGCAGAAAACTCACGCAGACAAGATCAGTAAATACACCGATCTAGCACACGAGCTCCAGAAGCAGGGGAGGCAGGACCAAGTATGTGTTGTACCCATCGTCTTGTCCGCCACTGGTCTAGTGCCTCACACATTGCACCACAGCCTCAGCACGCTAGGACTTCATAAAAACACTTATGCGCAACTCCAGAAGGCTGTGGTACTCTACACAATACGCATAGTTAGGAAATTTATGGACACAACCACACATCCCTAACTATTCTTCCAATCTTTTTTTTTTTTTAATACAGTTGGCAATATGTGCTTTGATCCTTGACCCGCCATATTGTCTTAGCTGGGGAAACCCATGGTTTGAAACTTTTTCGAGATAATAATAATTTTATTTTGCAATATGAATCTGAATATCAATTTCAAAATTCTTTATCATTTAACTAAAACAATCTCAAATACTTATTGTTATGTTATGTTTAAGTTTATGTACAATAGAGCTATTAATTTTAGTTAATATTAATTTGTATTAAGTAATTAAATGTTTATTTACTAATTCATTTATTATCAGAGCAACTGTTGTTCAGAATAAGATACTTCCATAATATTTATAAGTAATATGCTGTAAAGATATCTAAAGTGCTCGCGCTGATTGTTGAAACTCCAAGAATGCAAAGCGGATTATAGATTCCTTTCCTGGCCGTTCGCTAACATTCAAATAGAAGAGAAGCGACCTCTTCTACTTGATTCTGGCCGTTCTTCTTTGAATGTTAGCTAACGGCCAGGAAAGGACAATCTATAATCTGCTTTGCATTCTGGGAGTTTCAACTCTCAACGCGAGCGCTGTAGTTGATATATTCCTTTAATTCTTTTAAAATACACAGGAATTTCTTTTCATTTTACAGGAAACTTCCTCAGATTTTTATATTTTAAATATTGTGTAGTTTAGAAGAATTAAAGGAGTATATCAACTAGATGTCTTTTGAGCAACTGTTGTTATTTATTTATTTATTTATTTATTTATTTATTTATTTATTTATTTATTAAAACAAAAAAAATAATAAATAATAAACCTGAAACTGATTACTGGCCTTGCTTTATTTAGATTCCGCGGTATTGAAGTCTGCTTCAAGTTAACTTCAAAGCAACCATAAAAATATACTTATAAAATAAAAAACAAAGAAAGAAAAGAAAAGAAACAGTTGTTGATTCGCTTACGTTGAAAGTTTTTTGGCGCTTAGCTTTCTAAAACAAAGAATGTCTCTGTATGATATGCCGAACTGTCAGATTGGGTATATCATACAATAAATTTGGCACATAATCCGGATCCAAAGAATGTCTCTATTCATACTGGTCCGACTTTTATCAGAATGAATAGGAAACCTTCTTTTTAAGAATCGAGACTGTTCATGAAGGTTTCAGATTTCTAAGATAAGGAGTTTTTTTAGTTAATTTTGATCACAAACGTTCGAATAAGCGATTTTGGAATCCTAGCCCTCTATCTGATGGTCTGATATTAACAAAAATAAAACGAATTGGAATCTTCTTTTAAACATCAGATAACTAACTCGAAAATTTCAGCTTAGCTGGATTTTGAAATATTTAGCTTTTGAAACGGACGGTCGGACAGGTATAATTCGATTTAAAATTGCATTTTAAAGGTTTTTGTTCTAATCCTTTTCTTCTCCAAAACATATTAGGAGGAGTTCCAATGTTTGACGAAAACTGTACAAATAAGGCTATAAACTATTATAGGTTATTTCTAAGTCAGATATGAAGAGAATGAAATTACTTTGATCTCTATTGAGACTACTCTTAGAGGTTGGGGAAGAAGGAAGCATCTAAGAGTGAATCTGAAAAACAAGAACAAATTACTCCCATGTACAGTGCGTATCAAAGATATCTGTACACATTTTAATGGGAGGTAGGGACCAAAACAAATCTTTTTCGTCTATAAATGTATGTTCTCTGACGCTTGAGAGAGTTATTTAGTTGCGCTGCAATCGGCTAGAGAGGAGATACGGAACACCAAACCTAAATGAATGAAACAAGTGTGAACAACGTGTTGATTCAAAGGTGCTCAAAATTACGTCAGGCAACAGTAGTACATGCATGACAGCATTGATACTCGGCATTTCACGAACAATTGCAGCGGCGACAGCGATTCTTGCAACAAGGTGTTCATGTGAGTCAATGGGAATCTAGTACGAGTCTTCATGTATGCCTAAAGGAAGAAATCGATATATGTTAAATCGGTAGATCTTAGCAGCCAGGCAATAGCGCTCTCTAGACCGAAGATTGTCGTCAGTGGACATACATTCATAGATGTAAAAGGTTTGTCTTGGTGCTTCCATATCTCAAAATTTGTACAGAGAGTTTTGATACATATGCATATACTCATCCAGAAAAGACATAGGGTATTTTAGCTCAAGCGCTATTTCCAAGTAATTTTTCAAGTCCTTATTGTAAAGGGGCTGTTCAAGTATTACGTAAGCATTGAATTTAGGGGAGGGGGTTAAAGCCTTGCTTATTTTTGCTGACAAGAGTAAGGGGGGGGGGGATCAGAGCAATGCTAACATAAAACAGCCCCAACATTTTTTTACCTCAGTATTTCGTATATATTTCAATATTTCAGTGGTTTTCACTTAAAAAATGAACGGCCCCAAAATATTATATGGAATATCTCATTTTTTTTTGTTAAAATAAATATAATATGGAATTGGAAGCGATATAATTAAACATTATAAAAGAAAAAGGATATCTGTTTAAATTTGCAGTCATTTCATAAATAGATTAATTTAGACACAGATTCCTTTCCTTTTTTATTCCACAAACAACACTTCTTCCTGAATATTGAAAATATTTTTATTTATCTCATCGAAAAAAATAAATAAATAGGAAATGTGGATTATCCCTTTGGTCACGGATCTGCAATTAAATATTACAGTTTATAACATTTTATAAATTTCATATTCAAAAGAGGATTATGCGTTAATCTTTCTTAAACTCTAATTTCGAAGATTTAAATTAAATAGATATTCTTTTTTTTACCGAATTTAATTCTTAAAATTAGACTCAAAGCCTAATTACTAAGAAATTCTGAGTAATTTAACTTACAAACAATGATTTTCAGGTAATTCAAGATCAATATTTCTATTATATATAATAATGAGACATGATGGAATATCTCATTAGTTAGAATGTTCACACGTTAATTTTATCTTTAATATAAATATTGTAAACATATAAAAATGGATAAAATGGAAAATAAAATAATTTTTAATTTGATTATTATTTGATGAAATTAATGTGAATTTAATTAGCCTGCTTAAATTTAATAGGTAAAAGTTGTTTGTTTGTTTTATTAATGTTGTATTTTTAAGTAATTTCAAGAACTGAAAATATAAAATTCTTCAATTCTTTATTTCTACTTTTAATTCTATTTTTTTTTATGTAATTAAATTGTTATTTTTTTTCTAAGTATTAAACAAGTAAAAAAAAAAAAAATTGTGCTAAAGCATAAAATTAAGGCATAAAATAAAACCATGGATATTGAACTTGTGCATAATAATTAAAAAAACAAAAAAGCAAAAAATTTCTAAAATTAAACGTACACGACAGGAATCGAATCTGCCACCTTCTGATCCGAAGTCAGATGTCTTATCCATTAAGCCACGGGGATTACGTTTAAATTATTGTTAAGTATCTTTCATCACTCCCTCGGTGTGTGTGACGCAATGAGAAGAGCCAGAGAAATACAGCTCAGAGTTTGCCGAAATTATTTTCACACAAGAGAAAAGAAAAGGTGAAGTTTGGTAATTTTTTCTAGACAACTATTGACTCGATCTATTTGAAATTTGGATATGCTTTAGTTTAAAGTATCTACTATACAATGAAAATGTTTTATTTCTGCTTATCCGAAAAAATGCAGACACAGTCGAATAAAAATATAGATTGTATAGTAGACACTCTTAAAGTAAATCATATCCAAATTTCAAATCGATCGGTTTATTAGTTGTCGAGCAAAATTTCCAAACTTGCGGAAACAAACAATCGACTCTGTCCGCATTTTTCTGGATAGGCAGAAATAAATATTTCATTCCTATTGTGTTTGGGCTTCTGACACGATGGTGAAGTCAGTTTGCCGATCCGTACTTCCGTTCGGGAGTTAAGAGAAGGACAGACACGGACAGACGGACGCACGGATATGCAAGACAAACGCAATAACTCCCAAATGGATCGCTGAAAATTAACACTTTAAAAAATAAATTCCGTGGTATTTTAGTTCTACTCTCTGTTTTTTTAGAACAGGATAATAACGATTAGGATTATACACTGATGTTTCTCATGATTATTTTAACAAAATTGACCTAATTTCCATTTTGACCAGATTCCTTTTATTAACCAATATTATCTCATTCATAAGATCAATTGATTGAAAGCTCTTCATTCCTTTTTCATCGTTTAAATTGAATGAAGGCCACTTTTAAATTAGTATATAAAAAATATAGTATATATATATATATATATATATATATATATATATATTACAGTAGATACATATACAGTAGATAATATGGAAGAACTAATTTGCTTTCATCCTGAAATTATCCTTTCCACTGATATTATCTATTGCTATAAATACTGATGAGCTGCAATTCTAGGAATATTTCCTGCAAGTGTCTGATGATTATCCTACGAAAGAACCTTTACAAACTGAGAGATGACTCAACGAAATGACACTGATTCATTCACAGTCCGTTGTTAGAAAATAAAACATAGTAGTAAATTTCATTTTTTTCTTTAAAAGTAGAACATGCAAAAAGTATAAATAAATAACAGGTTCTTAATATCTGCACGCAGTACGCAAATCTTAAATATTGATGAATAACTGATAGAAAGCTTTTCTTTTCTATACATTTTTAAATATTTAATTCATACAAAGATTGATCATTTCAGTGTTGTGCTAATCTGTTTTCTTCATATGAATAATTATGTTTATTAAGCTAGGCTCAAAGCACGTATTTTATATCCCTGTCCAATAAGTTGTGAATGGATTTTTCTTCAAACTTGATATGAATATTTTCGGAAAAAAGGCGAATTCTTTGCATTTATTGCATTTATGAATGGGGAGAAATTTTCACGTGAAGGTAATTCTTATGGAAATTCATTAGAAGTGAAACATTTAATAAAGATAAATGAATAAGACGAAGTGTTTACAAGTGACATCCCAGAACAACTATTTCACAAAAAATTAAGTAGGTTTATTTGCACGAAAGATGTCAGCTAATCGAAAATTTCAAATAGATTGTTATTAAAATTTGTTAAATATGGCGACTTTTCCTTACATAATATTTTTGAAACATATTATTATTGTTATTATTAATATTATTATCCCAATAACAACAACAACAACAACAACAATAATAATAATAATAATAGTAATAATAATTGATATAAAGCATAAAAAAATATTTCAACGACTCTATTAGGAAAGTTCTTTTTCCAGACTTTCATCCATTTTTTTTTAACTCCAATTTACTTCAGATAGGACTACCATCACCTGAAGTTCAAGTTAGAAATGTAGAAGGAATATTCTAATAAATCACACATAAACTGAGTTTTTTCTTGTTTGCGTTAACGTTTAGCTTATTCATTTACCATTACTACATTCTTATCTATATAAGGTGATTTTAATTAAGTAAAAGGAAACAGTCTTTATTATTATCTTAATAGTTTATTCACTCAACATTAACACATGCTTTCTTTCTGAAATGAGATTAATTTTGATTTATTACAAATCTCACATAACAGACTATTTCTTTAGGCCTAATAAGAGGAAAAATAAAAATCATTATTCTAGTGTTGTTAATTCCCTGTCGAATTTTTGCAAACTGAATTCCCCCTCTCCAACGCCATGATTCATCACACTTGAGAATAAATCTCCCCCTTCCTAACATACTGTATATGAATAATTTATGAATAACTCTTTTCCAATATCAGTAAATAATATTAAAATTTTTTGTTTTGTGACTTGAAGGAAGGATCTGCTATTTCGGATAAAACCAAGTTGAAGACTGTAACATACTAATTTAGTTAAAACCACCAAAAATAATCTAGTTAATCAGAAATTAAAAAACAAAAAGACAAAGAAATGAAAAGAAAAAAATAATGAAGAAATTTAAAATATTTTAAAAAAAGAAACGAATAAAGAGGCGGGCAAAAAAAAAAAATACTAATAAATATTGTATACGTTTTTACCAAAATTGAAACTGAAACTTGTAACTATCCATTATTCTATACGTCTAATGTCCATTAGCCTTCATAATTCACTTTTTTTTTTCTTTTGTTTGCTAGTATTGATTAGCAATCTAAAAATGCTTTGGACGCATAGACATTTCCAGGAAACTATTCATATTTTAGCACATCATTCATATTTAATACAGAACTATTATTCCATGGATTTAATTTAGAAATTTCATCACTAGGATCTAAAACAGAAAGTATTTTTACATCAACAATAGGTTGCGCAGCTGTTTTATCGTATGTCTTTTTAATTTATCAATTACAGGTTTGTTTTTAAAATATTATTTTCAAAAGTACTTCATTAAAAATAAGTAAATAATAAAATTTATTTTTTTTAATAATTTATATTTCTTCTCCTTTAGAAGTCTTGTTTAACAGTTGGAATAAATTTTATGCTTGAAACATCTTGTTTAAGAAATTTAAATGGGAATTAATAAATACTTAATTTCGTTTTAATCTATTGATTAAAATTACCGTAAATGTGCTGAAACCGGAATTGTTTGTGAAATCATTTTGTGTTAATGTCGTGCGTAATCAATTATTGGTTGCTTTAGTTTCAGAATAATTTATACTTGTCCTTTATTGTGAAATGAAAAGTTGTAATCATGCAGACGCTTTACAAATACAAATTATTATTATTATTATTATTATTATTATTATTACCAGTCTATAGTTCGAACAAAGGCTAGGGAATTTCAGAACTTCTGATGAAAGTTTCCACTGAGTTAGTACTAGATTTGGGCAAATACTTATTACAAATTTATTTGATAGCACTTATTGTTTAAATCACTTACAGTAAAATTACAGTTATAAAATTACTGGGTAAGAGCTAATGATTATATGAATAAACTCTTACAGATGCACAGCATTATTTATTATCGTTAATCAATCCTTTAGCAGACTTTAACAATTCGATATTTACACAATTATTTCTGCAAATCTTATTTTTTTGGAAAGTATCAAAATATAATTTGTTCTGCATTACGTAACTTCCTGAGTGACACTGAAAACTGTTATTAAAATCGAACACATTTGAAAAATGTTTGCTCCGCTATCAAATAAAACAGAGAATAAATGTAGCCAGAATAAAACATTTCAGAAATCGAAATAAATATTTAATGAAATCTAAAACTTGAAATACTAAAGTCAATGCATATCATTAACCGATCGTTACATTTTGGAGAAAAACTCTGCACAATTCTTCAAGGAAGAATGATTTCGTTTACTTGACGTAGTTCGTAAAATAAAAATCTTGAAACTACTTTTCTTTCACACGAGCACAACTATGACGATGTTCGACGAAAATGCCCAAAATCCCTTGATGTACACCACATTCGAAGAAAACATCATCTCCTTTCAAATCTGTTGCTGGATGCATAATATAAAGTTCTTGTTCTCCTTTCTTGATGTAACGGTTATATCTTGCACTTAAAGAAACAAAATGGCCGGTTTAAATGGCAGCTCGTGGAAATGCTATCCTAATTTTTTTATTCTAAGTTGCATCAGTTTAACCCCGAATCTTCGACAACCATCTTAAACAATACAGCTCTTAACGTTAATACATATATGTTTTGATATAATAAAATTTTTTTAACAATGCTTCTACTCTTATTATTTTAACAATATAATTACTGTACTACATTTAACGCCTTAATAGTAAGTACAACATATTTGTCACAAAAAAAGTAACATTTGTGGTTCGATGGCTAATTCATCATAGATACTTTGTTAATGAATGTTGATTGAGTAAAATCTCTTTGTAATATTGTTACATTGCTGATAGTTTAAGATTCAAATACCGGTATAACATTTTTCTATTTCTATTACGTATATAGTGTACAGTCATCAATATACTCTTAAAAATCTTGAAGCTGAGATGAGAAAACTCATTTGGATTTTATTTTTCGTCAAATAAATATTAAATTAAAGCTAAATAAGAATTTACAGTTAATATTAGCACAACTATTTTTATAAAGGCAATGTACAACAGTAAAGCATCTTACAAATCAGGAAATCTAAGGTCTGCTTATAAAAAAATCTGCACGTTTCATTGTAATTGTTACAAATTCAAGTTAGCTTAAGAGCAATATAAGAATAAAAACAACTTAAATTTTACAATAAAAAAATATCTGTAGCTTTATTTTTCATATAAAATTCAAGTCTTATCTGTAAGACTATGCGTATCGTTTAAGGATATAACAATGATCTGAGTAATTTTATTTTTATTAATATAATTAAATAATAAAATTTTAATAAAAAAAATTGTAATGCACCTAAGTAAATAAGGATTCTCGCACCCCGAGCTACCATTTCGGGAATCTGAGACAGCTGTTTCAGCCTTATTAGGCTTCCTCAGTCAGATTTACCCGTAATGGTAGCTGAAGGTGCGAGACAAAGAAGATGAAACCATCCCGTCAACTCGGAATGGCTCCTCGAACAAAATCAAGCACCAACAGTAATTCACTGTGCACCGCACAGCCTCAAATTCTTTGTCCCGCATCTTGAGCTACCATTAGGGGTAAATCTGACTGAGGAAACCTAATAAGGCCGAAACAGCTGTCTCTGATTTCCGAAATGGTAGCTCGGGGTGCGAGAATCCTTATTTACTTAGGTGCATTAAAATTTTTTTGTGTTGTTAATACTTGCAATGCACGCTAAGCTTTATTTTTAAATAAAATTTTAATCAAGGATTGTTTTTAATTAAAAGCTTAAATATTATTTTAAGTCTTTTAATACCTCAGTTATAATTTTAATTCATGGATAAGAAGTCGAAGAAATATGGAAATTAACTGATCTGGGTGAAGGAATGTCCTTTATTAATATTCTCTTTATTTTTTCCAAGTCAAATGTTTCTGAAGTTGTATTGCACCGAACAATTAAAAATGATTAATCAGACTCCAAAATTTCATCAAAATTGCTCCGAGCAGTCGAAAGACATGATGTGTAAAAGAAAAAAAAAATGAATGGTTGAACAAGATCTTAATGTATATAAAGAATAAATAGCATTAATTTAAAATTAAAAAAATATCAAATTTGAAATTTCCAATTCTATAAATTACTTTTAGATTAGAAGTTCCTGGATCATTTAATAAAAGATTTCTGTCTAGTTTAAGATGTTTTTGTAATGTGAGATATATTTATACTGTATTGCTTGGCGTTGCTATTGAGGCGTTGCTTAATGGAGAGTTGCCTGAATAATCCATTTGCCTGTTTTTGTCTGTTGAAATTCTGATAATGATCTTCAATAGGATGTTTAACAAAGAGACCAAAGATTAACAGAAGCTAATAGATAAGATAAAGTATAAACCACAATTTACCAAAGACATTTCACAATGTAAAGAAAGTAACAAGAAGTTATAAATCATACAATTCCTAATAATCTTATAAACTTTTATGTTTCTTTGTTTTCTGAAATGTGAAGACAGGAATATTTTCAGATTTAAAAGTTTCAATATCGCAGATCAGAATGTAATTATAAATTTACCAAATGCTGAAATTTACGCAAATTTAAATTCACAAAGCTTGTACAATTTTAATGTAGTTTACAATCCGTTGTTAGAATAATAATAGCTAGTCTTTTCTTGCCGTCAGTGATTGAAATACATCCAATGCTTTTTTAATGGGCGTTTTCGTCATCTCTACGCTTATGTATCCCCATACAATACATAAGGAGATATTTTCAAATACAAAAGAAAAATGACTTTCTGAAACTATATTCATGCTATTTTTGGATATATCCTGATTGCACTAAACTGGCTGTGATCTCCCTTTTACGGAAACCACGTTCAATTAAAACTTGCAATCCTGATCTTTCTCTATTGCACCAATCAGAGCGTGCCGAGACTGAACACTAGTTTTGTGATCTAAGTTTGCAGAAGCGGAAGTACGTCATACATTGTAAGCAGATTTCTGCTTGCTGCAGCAAACATCGTTCCCATTCAAAGAGCTCGATTAGCGATTTGATTAGCACAAATGATTCGAATTTATAGTAGTCACTGAGAATTATTGGAAAATAAATAAAGCCATCCAATAATTGATAATTTTTTTTCTTATCTTGTTTTTGTTTTTAATAAGTTATTATTCTTTTTTTGGTTTAATTACATTGGTCTACAAAAAAAAAAAAAAAAAAAAAAAAAAAAAAAAAACCTTTATTTCGTTTACAAGGACTAAGTAAACGGAATTTACCTATCTTTTCCATGCTGAGCAAATACGTTCTCAGATTTTTTCCATCAGGCAGGGTTTTTTTTTGTGGCACGTGTTTAAAATTTTAAAAGAATTAGTACTCACGAAACACTAAATAATAAATATACAGCTAATTTTCGCTTACATAAAAAGTTGTATACGATGATTTTCGGCTATATTTTGCCTTCGGGATGTCTCTCTCTTCATGTTTTCATATGTCTCTTTTACATCACTGGTATGAGCGACAGGTATTGATGGCAATTCATTCCCTTTATGCAGTAGTACAGCCTTCAAACTAACTTTCGATGAGTCTATGAACAACCGCCATTCATCTGACTGGTGTTGATGTCCAAGACCCTCCATTACTGAACAAAGATTATTACAAAAAACTACATGGCCTTCTTTAGAGAAGTAGTCACTTAAATCACTTTGCAACTATGATAAACGCATATTCGTGTAGATTCCAACCTTTGAGCCTGGAACTTAAAAGCTCAGCCGACTGTTTAGACAAATTTAAAACTCGTGTAAGATCATTAAGATCTTCTTGAGATAAAAAGTGAGGTTCTGATGAACTACTTGCTTCACATGTAGGGTCACTTCCCTCCTTTCTTTCGTCTTCAGTATTAGCTGGGTAGGAGTCCGAGTTATCACTTAAGG
The DNA here is from genome assembly GCA_023159025.1 of Thereuonema tuberculata. NCBI lineage: Eukaryota > Metazoa > Arthropoda > Chilopoda > Scutigeromorpha > Scutigeridae > Thereuonema > Thereuonema tuberculata. The sequence goes on from JAFIDM010009631.1 coordinate 357,361,621, forward strand.
TCATTGAAATCTGGACACTTTGGTAAAGGATACTCTTCACTATTTGGCACAGGTCTCATTGCAGATAAGATTGGGATACTTAACTGTATGGGAGACCGGGGTCAGTTGGCATAAGGGGCTAGTTGGCACACAGCTTCTATTTCTTGCCACCATGTAGTTAGAGCGCTGACATCTTGGTAAGTGTATGTAAAGGTACACCATCTACTGTGAGTTTTGTTTGCTTGGAAGCGTCACGAAGCAAGTGACACCTATTTTATCGTTTTTGTGAATGATGAGTAAATTTTTTCATCTTAAATTTTTTTGTTCTGGTGAACATGTAGATCGAATTGAGGTGCTGCTGATGGCGGCTTTCGAAAGAGTGGATAACTGTGGTTGCACGCATGTATCATAATCTTTTGTTTCTGATGTTTAGGATTGTGTGTTATCCATTTTGTTTTGGAAATTCCTGTGGAGCTAGTTGCTATAGTTATGGTAGGGGTCAGTTGGCATAGCTTTGACAAATGGTTAAAAAGGGGAAAAACTGGAGATGACCAGACGAGGAAGACTCAATTTGGTTCGACCAAACTAAAGTTCTGCGAAAATTGAACCGACCTGTCCAAAAACGCGATCGCACAACTCCTACATTCGTGTTTGATATCAAACAATAACCATAGGTACCTAAGAATTCATTGTTTGTTCATACCTTTAATTTAATTTATCATACAGTTGTTTTTTGTTCAAGTATTATTAAAATAAAATTTTGGATAAAATAAAATGTTTTTTCTCGAAAATTGCTGTGTTCTGCACAAGTATCCCTATCCATATCACGTTATGTCAACTCGCCCCTAGGGGTAAGCCAACTAACCCCGCACCCGAGATTAGTTGGCATAGTTGGAAGCTTTTAGGAAAAGTGTTTTTGGGATTACCTACACACGGATTTAATTAATGGGTCCTACCTAATTTTGGAGTCAAAACGTTAAGCTATCCGCCGCATTCACCAGAATCCCCTAAGTATTGCATAAAAAAATAGAAAAATCAAAAACCAAAATCTATGCCAACTAGCCCCAGTCTCCCCTACATTTTGTTTTGGACGTAATTCCTTATTATTAGTTAAGCAGAAATAACAGTCAGTTGAATGGTCCTTCTGTTCCATTCTGACAGCAGAAATAACAGTCAGTTGAATGGTCCTTCTGTTCCATTCTGAAGTTGGACTGAAGACGGCAAATGATGAGTACCGTTTCTCCATCCTGCGAGAAGCCTAACACATGATATACAGCATACATTTGGGGCCCAGTCTTTATCGAAATCACCAGCTTTACACCACAAAATAAAGCTCACAGCATTTTTTCACAAGTGGCATAAAATTTCTCCTCCGAGACTTGAAAGTCAGTTCTCCACAGACATAGCAGAAATTGTTTGGTTGGCATATTGAAACGTTTATAAAATTCATAAAACTTATAAATAAAAACAATATGCAGCAGAAAACACTACATGCCAGGCTCCCTATAATTTCAATACTGGCTATTGGCCATCTGCTTACTAAAACAATGAAATTTTTGAATATCTTAAAACATTTATGAACATGAATAAGTCTGCAAGGTGCTAAATTATTCTGAATAAAATTACCACTTCAGAATTTACAAGAATTATAATTAATAAAAATCTAATATACATAAGTATATTATACAAAAATGACCCTCACCAAAAAAACTATGCCTGATGGAAAAATTCTGATTATATATTTGAATTCAGTATATAAAACTAAAACTAGAATCACTATTTTATTTTCTTGTGAAAAAAATCATGTTGATCAGTGTTTTTATGGCTAAGTTTTTATTGTTTTTTTAAATAAAAAATATGTTATGAATATATAATTCTTTATTTTACTCAAAAGCAGTATTAAAAAAATATTTTTTCTAAATTACTATTTATTCATTAAATTACCTCAGGAAATATTGAAAATTGGTTGTTAATGTTGTATGGAATTGCTACACAGCGATTCAAGCTTATCTTATTCGAATAATTAAATTAAATTACAGTAAATTAAATTCAGTATTACGAAATGAAATTAAAAATATTCATTCATTCAGGCTTCTTATATATAATGAAATTCTATTTATTGGACATTTTTGCTTTTAAGAAAAATAATAACGGAGTAGTATTTTTGCGATAGTATTTATTCTTTCCATAATTTCTTTCCCGAAAAGCGCAAATAGAACGCAGCTACTAGTAAACTAACACTGATAAAAAGTAAACATTCCCTATTTATTTCTCCTCACCCCTATTTTAATGAAATCGAAGGAGATCTGACGCCTGCGCAAAAGCGCTGAAGGTTCTCGTAAATAAAAACGAACAGTATATGTGTTTAACAATTTGTATGTGAGAATGTGAATGTAAATGTGTGTGTGTGTGTGTTTGCATGTGTGTGCGTGTATGTTTGAATTTGTGCAAGTTTTGAATCAATGATTGATTTACTTCAAACGTGGCATGCACGTTTATGGACAGAGTTGTTTTGTTTTGGTAAATATATAATATGGATGATTCATATTTGAGACGATCAGTATTTATTATTTGAAATTTCTCCATATGGTTCTTGCACTTATGACTTGTAGCACAATTTCCCATAGAAAAACATTGTAAGAAAAACCTTTCTTACAGAGAGAAAGGATAGATAACCCTGACCTACATTAATTGAAGTTTATTTGCTCAGCCTTTGATTTGATGAAATTAATCTAAATGGATTTTGACAGCTTACCCGGAGTTGTGGTTTTAAATTTTCAATAAAAAACGAAAATCTTTTGAAATTCAGAAAATATGTTTACAAATTAATCTAATCTATCATTAGCTAGATTGACAGAATCTATCATTGTCAGAAATGCAGATGCTCATTGCAAATAACAGCCGCACAACTGGAAATTAGCTTAATAAAAATCTGTCCAACTACTTCGCTGAAAAAGGAGCTTTTGTTAAATTTTTTGTTATGTAATACTATAAGATGTTTCATGTTTAGTCTGTTAGGACTTTACTGAACAACCAATCCGAAATTACCAAAATTGGTAGAAAAAAGTGCTCTTTTGACGAAATTAAGCTACATACTGTAATTGTGTTATTTAAACAAATAATGTAACTTGTTTATGTAATGTAAAGTTATGATAAGATCTAATTACAGGGTGAATCTAAAATAGGGGAACAAACTACGGGGACGGATTCCCCATACCAAATGAAGTAAAAAAGGTCAGATAAGCATATAACCGGAAGTGCATGGTTGCTAAGTTATTCCAATCCAAAGAAACGAAGTCAGACTACAATGGAAACAATAGACATGAACAGAGGACATTTTGAACATTTACTATGACGTGTGCGGTGACCACATTGTGCTATTGTATGAACTACATGCTACCAGTAAAGATACTGTTCATGTCCACTGTTTCCATTGTAAATTAAAAGGGATCAATCATAATCAAAATATTTATTTTTGTTAAACTATTATCAACAGAAAAAAAGCCTATTGTGTCTCACAAATGGGTTAATAATTTATTCTTCTACTATAAAACTTTAATTTTTAAGTAATAAGTTAAAATTATTATTATTAATAATATTATGGAGAGTAAAATTGTATTCATATTATATGCAGAATACTGATGTTCATAATGACGATAAATGTTAATGCATAGTAAATACTATGGTTTAAAAAGGTATTTCAAACTTATTAATGATCTTTCCTTATCATTTTTATTACAGATTATGCAATGGAAAGTAGCCCAGTTTCTTGTGCTGCGCCTTCAGAATGCCCTGGAATATTAGTATGTCAAAATTCGCAATGTCGTTGTCCCTATACAGATGTGACCCGCTGTAAAGACGGTAAATTTATTTGTTGTTTATTTAATTGTTGGAAATTCATTTCTTTTTTATCTTGTTACTAAAACAAATTCTAGAAATTACCTCGTATTTTTAGTTTCGAATATTTTTATTTAGAATTCTGAGTGCTACATACCTGTCTACCAGACATTTCCTAAGAAAACATGCCAATTAAACTTTTTTTGAAAAATTATCGTAAAATAAACTTAATTTATTACAGTTTACGTTTTTAATTTTTTAAATTAATACAGCTTTTAATAGCTTACTAAGTATAGTAACACATAGTATTTAATAGTTCGGCCTTATTGAATTATGGATGGGTGAATGTGAAGAAATTATTTTTTATCCATTCTGTAGCAATTTTATTTCATTTACTTTTTTCTGTCTTAGAGAATCTATTGAACTTTTTACAATTTCTCTCTTTCTTAAAGTATTATTGATTACTGTAGTAGACATTAATTTTGAACTTGCACCTTCAGCAAACATATTTTTAGCATCAAAAATCCTTTTTTGTTTTTATTTTGTTTTTTTGAAAATTCTATGAAAGTAGGTCAGTGATACTTATTCGCAGAGCTTTGGGATTTTACCAGAAAAATTACTTTCCTTGTAAATATTCTACCAAGCGTGAATGTCATCCTCTGTTTTCCTCATGTATTTTCCTTGTTTCTTTAAACAGTTATGTCTTCTATGTCCGATGGCGTTATTATTAAATGCAAAGATATCATTGACTGCATTAATGTGTCTCATAGTGAATGTATTGAAGGCCTTTGTCGTTGTAAGAAGAATTATCGTTTCAACGTTGGAAAGATGATGTGTGAAATCAATTCTTGTAAGTAACAACACCTTAGTTTTCCGGCAATGGAATAAAATACAGACTGATATTATTTTTAAGTTTTAACTTATATTTTTATTATGTCACTTTTTCAAAATGTTTGCTTATATTATTGTAAAATTTTATTTTGTGTTTTGTAAAAAGTTTTGTAAAAAAAATTAACAAGGCATTACAGAACAGACATTTAGATTATAATTTCATAACTTAACAAAAAGGTGAAAAATGTTGCATTAAAACTTGTCGATTTCAATGAAATTTCACTTTCAGTAATAATGCTATCTTTCACCGATAGTTCGATTTTATGTAAAAAAAAAAAAAAAAAAAAAAAATCATCTTTTATTAAGTTATTAATTTTTACTCTCAAGTCCTGTAATGCCATGTTTTTTGTTAAAAATTGTATTTAAATTATGTTAGAGTAATTATTATCTTTTATTTATTAAATTTACAAAAGAAAACTAACATAAAGACTTGAAATTACCTGTTTTTTGGCTATTTCAATTCTTTAATGAAATTATTTTATCGAATGAATTACATAAAGACTAAATATTTTGAAAATGTAATTATTATTATTATTATTTACATTATTACAAATTAAAAAAAAATTAGCATAGTTTCTTTAGTACATATAACTTATTTAGGACTTGATATTGTTTAAACGAATTAATTAGCCCTACAATGTTGGCTCATAAAATCAGCTCAGCAACTGCAGAAATTAATTTGTGTAAGTGTTTTATAAATTACTAGCCGGCTACCGTCGCTTCGCCCCGGAAGCCTTGCATATGTAACCTAAAAAAACGCTTTATTTATTTCGCAAATAAATATATAGATCGGAGAATATACGACTTCCCAGCCCTTTGTGGCCTTCTCCACACCCCTATCACTTGAAACTTTCCCTAGATGAGAGTTTCTCAACCTTTTTTTACCCATGGACCCTTTTTCCTTCTTTTTTTTTTTTTTGGTGGACCCCCTCATAGCTAAAAATTAAAGGGATTATATTAATAATCAACGAAATAGTAAATGATTATGCTTTATTTTGAATGAAAACTAATTTAATGCAAATAAATTATTCTACAGTAGTAAATAATAAATATTCTATACACTGGTAAATAATTCATAATAAACCATTTTAAAATAAGTGTGATTCAATGAGATCCCTGTGGACCCCGAAGAATATTACATGGACCCCAGTTGAGAACCCCTGCCCTAGATGGTAGAAAATCACATGATCATTACCACTTAATGTTATATTCTAAATTACAATGATATGGATGAGAAAGAAGTTGAAATTGTAAGATCACTTCGAAGATCGCTTAACTCAGATGTATTGCGGGTTGCCGCCACAAACTTCATCGACAAACCCCATCCCACCCCACCCCACCAAAAAAATAGTTTATTTTTATACTTTTTACATTGCCTACACTACGGAACTTACCCACATGCCAATTTCAAGTTTGTAGTATATTGGGAAGTATGCTGAACATTTCGAACAGATATACACACACAAATTTCTCTCTAAAAAATATTATAGGTTTTTTTTTAAAAAATTCATTGAATTTGAAGTGATTGAAACAAACTTTATTCAAAGTAAACAAGAGCTAATAATAAAATAAATAAATAAATAAATAAACCTTTCTTCTTGTATTTGGTCAAAATAAAACGAGGGGGGGAAATACAATTTTGAAATCATTTTTATTCTTTGGAAATCATTTGAACTATTGCTGTAATAACTATTGTGAATAGTGCATACAGGTAATCTGAAAGGTGTGATAAAACAATCGGTACAATATAGGGGAGACCGGGGCCAAGTGGACCTAGGGGTAGAGTGGACCGTTGACTTTAGTAATTCGTGTAGACCCTAGAATGCGCCAAAAATCGGAAAGAAGGTTGGTGCCATTGTGGCGCTGCCACCACAAAAGCGTCAGTGAATTCGGCTTATTGGTGACAGTGAGGTGATCGATTGTTTTGTTTTTGTCCAGGTAAGTAAATGTTTAGTGTTGTTTTTACTTTAATATTGCCGTTCAGCGATGCATTGAATAACATAATCGTAATGTTCATATTGAAGGCGGTAATCTAAAGGTCATTTTAAGCTGTAGTATGAATTGAATACTTAAAGTAGTCGATAGTTACAACTGAAGGAAACGCCAAAAAGGCGATGGGGCAGAGTGGACCGAACGACACGGGGCACATTGGACCAGTGGTCCACTCTGCCCCGCTGTTTTTACAATAAAATATTTTGACACTATTAATTATATTTTTTTTCTATATTATATATTTATTAGGCCTATTATATTATATTGTATTATCTTATTACATATTTTTTTATGTAGACTATTATATATTGTGTGTAGCCTATATTATTAAAGGATATTACCCCTTTAGTAATTCCTCTCAGCAAGTACCGTAATAGGGGAAGACTTCGTGCGAAGGCATCTTAATCTTCGAAAATAGCCAATTTACACATTTAACTGTTATTAAATTCTAATTAAAAACTATGCAAACTGTCCCGTCTTGGAATTGGCAACATGACACGATTAAAATCTTGGTCTCTGAGGGAATATATTTTAATTTTTAATAATTGTATTGTTGTAATTATGTATTTGAATGTTTGTATTTGGTAAAGTCTTGTATATTAATATTGTGATATTTCATGGTTAAATATTATTTTAATGGTTTGAGCTTATTTAGAAAACAATATGTGCGAAAGAAAAAGAAAAACTTCGAAAAAACAGTTGGCGTTGATTGAGTGATCACGTGGTTTTATCTGTTACGTTTTCCCGTTGGAACAAAAGGAGAAAAGTTAAGTACACTCTGGCGGGAAAAATCAGATCAGTTGATGACTCTGAAACACACGGGCAAAGAGTACACCCAATCAGTCTAAACATTTCAGGAGAGGGAGCGTATTCTAAAACACACACAATTACATCCCTAAGTGAACTAACACAATTTTCAGTAAGTGAAACTCTAAATTAAATATAAATTCTATACAAACTTTGTTACATTAGAAAGCATTAAAAATGGCATAAATAACAATATAATCGTAATAATCTTAATAGAGAACAAAAAAAGGTCAACGGCAATACCGACGGATACGCCAGTAAAAAAAAGCTCTGCAAGAAGAGCAACGAAAATCTAAAGAAAGAAAAGAGTAGCAACGAAAAACATGACTCGGCCAACAGTCTCTAAAAGCAACATAAACAAAAAAACAAATAGAAGCAAAGGAAAAGGGATAAAGAGGAAACAATTACAGATGATTAGTGATGATGAAGATGCTGTGCGCCTCTCCTGTTTGAAGAACTTTAAAAAAAGCAAACCATGGTAGGAGTGGATTCAATGTATGCAGTGCAAGAGATGGGCCCATAGTTCCTGCGTAGCCAGTGATATTCGGGGTTTATTTTATGAATGCCTCAACTGCAAAGAAGATGTCTCTGGTGAAAGTGATTAATTAATTCAATGTAAACCTATTTGATATTATTCATTTATGACTTTCAACTGCATAATGATTATTTTCAATTTTCACTTGAATATGTAATACCTTAGGTAGTCTATGGTAAGTTAAACTTTATTTCATGATATCCTAAATGGCATGTTATTTTATATTCAATAAAAAACTTACTTTAAATGTTGTTATTCTTACCCGGACCAACGTGCCCCATGGGGTGGTCCAGCTTGCCCCGTGGTCGGGGCAGGTTGGACCACTCAACCATTTTTGCTTTGCGAATTAATACCAATTTTATTTATGAATGTAATGAAATGAAATCAAGTATTTACATTCTTGAATAGTTCCCGATTCTACCAAAAATAAATGCAATGAAAAATCTCTTAACAAAAAAAAGAAAAAAATTCCACAAAAAAAAGTGGACCGCTCTGCCCCGGTCTCCCCTACGCTGGAGAAGGTAGGTTCGGTGGTCGGAGATCTTTCCTTGGTTTTTACTCGGGTCCTACGATGCATTCTGTGTAAAGTGAGACCGGATTTCCTTTCGTGATGAATAAGATGGCGAATGTATTAAACTATCTGACCTTAATTTAGTCCCAGATAATCAAAAATTCGTTAAAAAGCTTACATCTTTCATCGCAGGATTGGGATATATCAACGCAGACCTACAATTAACCATTAAAAAAAATCATAAATATTAAAATTTTTAGAGTTCTTTTAGAGCTCATTGCTTCATTTACTGATCTTAAAAATTTCCCTAGGTTAGATCACAGTTGAAATCAGACAGAAGAATTTAATATTTCACTGACATTTAACACTTTCCTGTTTTATTTCCATAAACTTTTCATGATTAGCAAGTTGGAAATGAGTGAACTTCAATCTCCAAGTGGAACTGTTGTCTCACATGCAGTTACATTCGTAGTTTCATAAGATACTAAGAATATTAATTTTCGGTGAACAAGTCGTAAACCGCAATATTCAGTTAATAAAACGAGAAACCACATCGTGCATAAAGTCAGCGCTCCTGGATTTAACTTTTATTCTACTAATTATTAAAGATGCTAATGATTAGGATACTTTGTTCGTAATACACCACATTGAACAAAGAAATTACTAATGGCCAAATCACACCATCATATTTTTCATCATTGTTTTGCTTCACTGACATGATCATTATTTTCAGTAAAGTGTTCCCATCATTGTTTTTCATCGCATCGAAGAAATATGATGAAATAGTGCATATGATTGGCAGAGCGTTAGCCAATCAGAGTTGAACTGGAAAGGTTTTGGCTGCAACTCCAAGCCTTTCCCAGTTATGAAAAGACGGCGTGTGTAGTCTCAACTTTTTTTAGAGGTTAAAATCGTGTTTCGGCAACGCAATTTCCGTAGAATTTGAAATGACTTTTAACAAGCAGTCAATCTGTTCGAAACTAATTGTATATTGTATTCTAGCATCTCTACTATTTAAGCGGAAGCGGAGTGAATTTCGATTCGAAAAGCTATAATCCACAATCCCTGCGAACGTGATGAAGCTTCAATTAGAAATGAAAAATCTCTTTAAAAAGTTGACGTCTGCACATTCTGACGCATAGAATTAATTTATTTCAGTAAAAATATTGTTTATTTTCGAAAGATAGTCTCCTCACTGTGATACTTAATTTATAATAGCCTTTGATTCAATCGAAGCGGTGGCCAAAATGGCGCCGGCCGGCTTCTTTGGTCTCGAAGCTGGTCGGTTCTGATTGGAGCTCACTACCGACCATCATTGAAAACAATATTACTTTTAAATCTTCCTAAGTTTTTTTTCAATGATAGGATCAGGGTTGAAAATGTTCAACAGATGCAAATCACACGATCATAAATCGTCAATGATAGGGTCAGTGATTAAAACAATAATGAAAAATATGATGTGATTTGGCCATAAAGAGAATTGGAATTCGCCAAAAACTGAGCATTAAGAAATCCACAATAGATCGTCGTACTTCGCCTCCTTTGGTTCCAAGTTTTTTTTTTTTTTTTTTTCAAAAGAGATACAATGACATAAAGTAAAATTTTTACTCCCTCAACAATCCTCAAAATAAATCAATTAAAATGCAAAATTTTGAAAATTTAAAATTATAAAATTTAAAATTTACATTTATAAACTTTAATAAAAATATTATCTAAAGTTTGACACTACAAGATTTAGACAAGCGATGCATTATTCTCAACGAAACGATATATCTACTAAACAAGTTATCTCTTCATGTCATTACTTTTAAATATTTTTTTTTTTTGAGAATAAAAAATTTGAAAAATATATTAACATATCATATTAGTACACAGTGATCATATCATATCACTGTGGTTTGATAATTTTCATACCACAGTGATATGATTACCATGTGTGCTAAGTTATAAGATTTGAAAAACCAATCCTTAATTAGTTTTCAGTTCTGTGTATCCCTCTGTGTATAACGAAGAACGCTGCCCTGCAAGTCTCTTGTGTACTACAGCGCAGAGGTAGTAGTGTTGGATGATCCAAGTGATGAACGAAACTATCATGTAGAGTTTCTTCACATCTTCCGGCATATCACCTCATCAGCTGAGCCTAAAGAAAACATCAATTGTGATGCTCCTTCGCAATCTCAATCCAAAGAAGGGACTCTGTAATGACCTACGATTGGTCGAAAGGAGTGTCATCGCAATTTAATTACGACAGAAGTTCTTTCGGAAAGCAACAGAGGTGATATCGTTACTATTCCCAGGATCAATTTTCAACCGAGTGATTCAATTTGCCATTCAACTTGGAGCTCCATCAGTTCCCCGTAATGCTCGCATTCGCATTGATTATTAATAAGTTACAAGGACTAACCTTCGAGCACGTGGGAGGTTTTTTGAACGAGCCGATATTATCGCATGACCAACTTTATGTTGCATTGTCGCGTTCACAAAACTAGAGACAAAATCAAAGTACTCATAAAAAAAAAAATACGGCCAAGGTCATTTGCTAAATGGTACTCGAATTTTCACTCGCAATATAACTTACAAACAAGCCTTTCAATAAACAAATTCATTTATATTTCTAGCAATGCATTCATTTTAATTATCTATCTGTCATATATATGACGAAAAATTCTCTATCTTAAATGAAAGCAGTCGCGTCATTTAATGTATTATGTATTCATTGTTGACGTGCGCATACGCTAGAATACATAATAGTTTTAATAATTTATATTAATAAAGGCCGCGCGGTTGGCGTTGTCACTAAGACAATGTGCTCTCACCTCTGAGTACCGGGGGTTCGGTTCTCACGTGGGTTTCGTGATGGTGGACGATCCACTCTGGGCATGTTTTCGCGGAGTTCTCCCGTTTCCCCTGCACTTCTCTTTCCCCTCCCCCATACTTTCTCCTTCTCTCCTCATTTCCGGGTGTTAGCACAATTGATCTTGAGGTTGCGGTGCTTGGCTTCCCTGCCACCCACATTTCCCACAATCACTCCATCATTCAATTATATTAACAAGAAGCGCTTCTTAAAAAGTATCTATATTATATATTAATAATATAAGAAGAGCTTTATTCAATAACACTTTCAAAAAGCATTTTAGTTAAGACACTCAACAGTAACGAATGTAATTTCATATCAAATACCTTTCAATCTTTATAAACCATTTATAAAAATTTACAAACTGTTTCTTTTCTTTTCTATTTTAACCTTAACGCTATATCAAATGCTTATTAATAGTTTTACTGTTGAAATATTTGAATAATTAACTAAAAAAAAAATCGTTTTATATAAAGATTTTTTTTTTTAACTTTAAATTAAAAATATTAGCTTAGTCATTTTTGTAGTCATTTTTAAGCTTTTTTTTCTCGGAGTTATTATTAATTTCTTAGCAAATTCACAGGCCTGCTAAAGGCCTATGTCTGAGTGTTTTTGAGGCCTAAGTGTTTTTGCTTTTTTACCACCTAGATATTCGATCTATGAATATGTATCGACCATCTTCACAATCTAATATGGGAGCTGGTGTCGTCGATTATTCGGGAGCGGTTAAGTTAGCGCTTGGAGCAGCAATTGTCATAGTGACTGGCGTTATCGTAGCTCTAATTTGGAATTTATGCAGGTAAGAAAAAAAATCAGTTTATAATATTAAATAAGAGAAAAAAAATTAAGTTAATCTTTACAGAAATTATCTCATATTTTTCTGTTAACTAGTTCAAACAACAGTGAATTAAATCAATGGAAATAGATTACCTTTGATTACTTGAATTAAATAATTCATACCTTTTAGCTCTTGAAGTATTATTTCAGCATCTTTGATCTTGCAGAAATCTTTTTAAGAATAGTTATAAGAACAGATATAAAAATCAATCAAGCAATAAATCTCATTGTTTAGCTTAGACAGGGGTACTTACGCGGGGAGTCATTGCGCAGAATGCGCCATTGAAATTTTGGGGAGGGGGGGTTTTCAAAAAAAATCAAAAAGTGTTAAAAGTCGGTTTTTGTTTTGTTTTTATTTTGGTTGTGAATTTCGAGAATCCTTTTTTTTTTCGTTATCGATTTGAAGAATCTATGTTTTTAGGGTTTTCGGAGGGTGGGGGTGGGGCGCCAAAAAGGTATTGTGCCTCGGGCGCCAGTTATTCTCGCTCCGCCACTGAATGAAATGAAACTAAACGATTTCAGCACTCTCAGCCAGTGGCGTAGCTAGAAATTTTGGACCCTAATGCAAATGTTGGTCAAGCCCTCCTACCCCGCCCCTGCGTCAGATCTTTGAGGAGGTTGAGCCATAAAGTCTAAGGGGGGGTGCACCTCTGGCTTTGAGGGGTCTTGAAATTTTTTTCAACTATAATGATAACTATAAATAAATAGGCAATAGCTAATAAAAGAGTGTTATTCACCTCAGAGTATTTGTGAAACGTAAAAAAAAATAAAAAAACATAATGATTTAAATAATGATGAAAATTATGTAATAATAAAATGATCAAAAATAATCTAAGTGATTTTCGATTAATCTACCAAGGTGAAGTAAGATATAAAAAATCAATCAAGATTTTTGTTATTACGGGCTTAATCTTTACATTGAATTTCACAAATTTATAGGGAAGTGGAAGTAATATGTTCTCTCATTAAATTTGTATTCTTCATTTCAAAAATATCAAAGTTATTTGTACTAAGCATATTTAATTGTTACTATTAAATTAATTTATCTCTTTATTTTAGAAAACAAAGGTAATCTTGTTTCAGTCTTCTTTCGAATTTCAAATAAATAATTCAAAAGAAGAAATACGTGGATGGGAAACGACTTTGACTTTACAGCCTGAATACCCTTTTTTTTATCATATTTTTCTGGGATTTTTTATCCATGAAATAATGTAATTACGCAAATTAATCAGAGTAGTAATTGTAAATAGTTCGTTTCTTAAAAAAATAATTAATAACGATGTTTATTTGTGCATCTTCGAATGGATTTGTAAGTAATAGATAGCATTAAGCTTTTAATGTAATACCATTTAGAAAAGAATTATAGGAAAGGAGTTCTAATTAAAGAGAAGTGTTAACTCTTATTTGAAAAATATCGTTGCCAGATAAAGGGTAGTTTTTATCCTGGACAAAAGTTAGATTTATCTTATTAAAACATAAATAATAAAATATAATAAAGGCGGTTTTAAACACGAAATCATATTTTGAGTTTTAAGTTGGGAATGATTAAGAGATAGTCTCAAAAGAGCACATTTAAAAATATCTTTTAACAAGAATTTGAAACATTCCTATGAAGGGAAAAAAGAGATGGATTTAATTATCTGTTTTCCTCCTCTACGACACTGGCTGAAAAATTACGACTCTAAAAATATCCGTTTGATCTTCTATTTTATTTAGATACATTTTAATTAGATATTATTTTAATGTTTTTTTTTTTTTTAATTTTCTTTTTGAGGAATAGGTCAAGACATTCAGCAAATCAAAATGATAATAACCAAGGACCAAATTCCACCATATCGATACCAAGGCTTCGAGAACCGCCTCCAAGATATACGGATATTTTCTCCATTACAACTCCCCATCAAGGAGTAAGATTCCATGATAAACCACCGTCCTACGAAGAAGCTATTCGAGAACAACAACAGGTAACTTAAACCTGATTTTCTAAATTCAGAAGAGAAGCATTTAAATTAGTTGAAGAATACTTTTTATGAAAATAAATTTATAGTAAATTAATACCATTAAAAGTAAAACACAGATTAACAAACGTAATGAACCGTTTTCAAAATTGCTGTAGAAGCTTTAACTGAAAATCGCAGAATTGTTGTGGGGTAATAATTAGCGTCAATATCATCATCATTGGTACAATAGCCTGCTTTAGAAACTCTTCTTCATCCTCCAGTTCTCTTATCCCCAAAACTAGAGGATCCTCTGTGTACCCAAATGGTAAGCGCTTAACTGCGGTTTGGAGGAATCGGATTCCATTCCCGGCGAAGGTCCGTATTTTTCCACTTTGAATTCTCCTCCATACTGGCCGTAAGGAGCCTTTTAAAGAGCGGATAACGGGTTTCTTTCTTAGAGTTTAAAGGCGTTCAATTTAGTCCCATTGATAAATAATGCTGGAAACCTTACTTCCAGTGACTCGAAAGGTTGTAATGGCCTACTTTAAACATACTTCCTACTTAACTTTAAACATACTTCCGTTCTGACTCTATAAATAAAATAAATATATATTATAAATGAATAAAGGTGTAAATAAATTATAATAATAAATGTCTTTTTTGTAATACTAACTATGTTATTCGACGCTTGGAAATTATCGAGTACTCATTGGACTTCAAATTAAATGCGACAAAGATGCCCTACATCACTGACAAGACGAAATGTCATAAAATTCTGGTTATTTTTTGGGGGTTCAAAATGTTTTAAGAGAAGTAATATGAAAGTTAAGAAAAAATAAAATCTTTGAAACTTTATGACTAACTAAATATTGAAGAAAAAGGAAGGGCAAAAGCAAGGCTACAAGTAGTGGTAGGGGTCACTTATAACCTATGTCCGTGGGACACTTGGGACCTATGTTTATTGTTTGGTTGGAGGGGGAGGGGTTGGTTGGATTTTTGTGGAGGGGGTGGTTGGTTTTGTTGGTTTTTGGATTATCTTTTCCATTTGTTGGTGTTTTTGTTGTTTTTAAGTGGTTTTAGGACGGGTTTTTTGTTGAAATTGTGTTTGAGAGAGGGGAAGGTAGAGATGAGGCTGTATAGTTGAGTTCGTTATGACGTTGAGATAAGAGTGATTTAAGTTGTGTTGGGAGATGTTTTGATAGTTTTGTATTTTTTTGTGATGTTGGTTTGTATATGGTTGTGTTTTTTAGTGGTTTTTATTAAGTATTTTTTGTATGTTGAACGTTTTTTATTTTATCTTTTTCTTTCTTAAGGAGGTTTAATTTTTTTACAAGAAGGAAATGACAACAGAGACATGGAGAAAGAGAATTGCCTTCAATTTGTTTAGTTATTTTTTTCACAATTACTGTTACATGGTTTGGTTCATTGAACCTTTTTTTTACATGAATGAATGAATGAATTATATAGTACGGTTCATCAAACTTTTTTTTATAACATGAATGAATGAATGTAAATTTAATGCCAAATTATCAAAAAAAGAACATTTTTCTTACAGTAAATGTTAAAAAAACAACCCTTCACCAATTGGAAAAACCCTTTCACCATGTTTTTCTTTTTTTAAAAATTTTTTTACAGAAATAGTGTAAAAAAAGTGGAAAAATTGGAATTGTACTATTTTCTACTTATCTAAATCAAAAAAATGGACTAGAGAGCAAAATAACTCATCCATTTTTTTCTTTTCTACAAGAAAAAAAATAACAAATTGTAATATATGACAATGTGAATATTACATGAATATATTCATATCACCAGAATTTATTAACTTTTTTCCCCCAAAAAAAGGATAAGTACAAAAAATTATCACATCATTTCATTTTTTGCATTGTCTTTTTTCTTTTCCTTTTTTTTTACTGTTTCTTTTCTTTATCATCAGATGATGATAGACTCAGTAAGGCCTTACACGATTGGGTAGTGGAACAGACCACGGGTTGATTTCTTCGAATTTCACGAAGTTGTTCACCGAAATGGTCTCTCAGTCTATTGAATAGGATAAAATCGTTAATGTCTTTTCTCGGTGTGAACATGTCGAGAAATTCGCTATAAGAAAAACCACGAGTCATAAGTAGCATAAAATAAATGCAATAGGCACCACAAGTTTGGGTTTAAGGTCCCTGAATAACAACACGACTTTCTCAAAGTCGTTTTGCGTTTTTCCAAATAAATTGTCTAATGAAAGGATTACGTATTGGATTATCGAAGGAATCAAAGTAATACACAACTGATGTTCGTGGATGGAAATACAGAGCGACCCAATGAGAACCCGGCTTTGAATGATTGTCCAAGTTCACAACATACGCCTGGTGTAAAGCCTTTACTGGAAGTCTACCGTGAGCGTATACTCCCCCAAAGTTGCTGCTCGTCTCGGGATGCGAGCTTAACAGAGAACTGATTTGTAATGTGTTCATTTTTCTTTTCTTTTTTTAGTCCATTAAGATTTTTCTGCTATTGTCTATTTCAATGATTTTTTGGAACTCTGCATACACAAACACATTCACCGTGTGTTCCAGTGGAGCTTTGAATCGAATGTCTATATGGACTGTACCATGATCGGTCAATTGAAAATTTTCACCACCACCTGCCAGGTCAGGCGATAGGTCAAATCCGTATAAGGTCGATCCCTCGAAATAAGATTTATAGTCAATTCCCAGTCCTGCATCGTCCATGTACCGTCCCGTTGTCGGGACGAAATTCAAAGTCGAAAAAAAAGAGGGCTTTCGAAAGATCTATATCTGTAAAGATAGGTGTGTCTTTGGCTGTTGTACTTTCTTTAAATACAACCAATGTTTGCTTTGAATTTTACTCATCCGACACTCGTAAATGATCAGACTGATTAAAACCTAACAACTGAGCCAGAGGCAGACATATTCGAATTTCTGCTCCGCGCGTTAAGGAAACGATAACACGACTGAAAACTAGCAAAAACATTACTTCGTTGGAAAATTTTTCTATGGGATGATCTTGAATACTGGCTGTAATTTTACGAATGAATTTGTTAGCGCTTTTAAACTGTGGTTTTAATGGAATGGTAACACGGAAAGAGGGATAACTTATAACTCAAAACACGCCATCATTACCGCTTATGTTGCACCAACTATGCTGATAACTAATGTCGGCCAGGGCACATTCGTAGGGTTCTTTTAATTCAAATCTTTTTGGTAGTTTGGTTGTGAAAGTGGAAATTGTGTTTTTCGGAAAAAAGGACAGACTCGAATTGCTCGGAAGTGTCAGATAAAATTCATCCATTTTTTTGTTGTTGTTTAGGTACTGGAAATATGATGTAAATCCCCAATTTTAACCCAGCTATAGAAAGCGGGACTGTATCCCTGCCAGCGAACTAAATATTCTTTCTTATTTCCTCGTCCTTTTTCCTTAAGAATTTTCGCAATGGGATAGAAACTATCTTTGCCTTTTTCAATAGACTGTAATTCCCAAGAGTAAAAAGTTCCACGTATTGGCTCACCTGATCTGTCTTTCAAACGATACACTTGAGGGCTTCTCTTTGATACAATCTCTGAAATTGTAAAAATTTCAGGAGTCCACAAACCCTCGAATGCCTTTTGGAATGATCGTCTTGCCGAACTAATACGTATCTGCTGACCTGTCTTAAATGACACATTTGGCAGTCGTCGTCGTGACGTATTCGGAGTTTTTCCGTAGAGGCGCTGCCATACAAGAAGCTGGTTCAAACCGGTTACATCGTTTGGGGCCATACCAATACTGTTGTATAAATAGATTAGAAGAGGCAATTATTACAGCGGAACACGTTCATTGTAGTGACCGACTGTTTAAACAACAATCAGCGACTGGAAGGTTCGAGCGAAACTTCTTGGTCTACGACTCATTGTTAAAGTGACACTGATATGAGTTTACGTGGACATCACAGTGAAGTGATTGTATGGACTGCTCCATATTGAGATGTGTGTTCCGATTTGGCGGAGAGAGGATGCTCCGTTTAAAAGATAACTTGAGGTCACGATGATTTCTATTTGACTGGATTATCAAGGATTATTAAAAAGGACACGCCGTTTTTATTCGACAGATGTTTCAGTATTGTATTCTGAATAATTACGATGGTTTACTCAAAGTTAAAGTAAGGATTTCAACTTTGAAAGGCTCAAGTCATTAACCCTCTTTTCCAATGTTTCTTCCAGGAATTTTCATGTTGCTTAGCAACCAACGTTCGAAGAGTTTTGATCTAAAGAAGGATATGCTATGATGTTTAGAATCTACTTTTCTTTACTGGGAAATAATGTAAGGTATTTATTTCTTTTCCATTAATAGTTGCGGTGATATATTCCTGACGATAGAAGTAAAATCGTTAAAGGGTTAAAGTTGTTAAACTTTAACAGAGCATAAAAGCAATGAAGATTAATCCAGTATAGGAAGACTTTGAAGGATAATATATTAGTCGCAATAAATAAGATAGGGCTAAAGATTTATCTGTGTGATCTAGAAATAATAAAGATTAAGGAATCATCAAAGGGCTTAAAAGACTTTAATTGAAAAAGATATTAATCGAGGATTCATTGATGAATAAATAAAGATTAAAGCACTAAAGGTTTAGAGTAAAAGTTTTAACAAGGATATAGACTGTATTTTTCTGTCCGAAGATTCTGACCTTAGAAGATAGGATTAGTAAATATATACTATGAAAGGTTAAAGGTTAATAGTAGCAGTTCAAGTTAAAGATATCAAAGTATTTCGGACGAAAAGTTCAAAGTTAAGTTCAAGAGTGAAGTCCAATACAAAGTAGTTCGAAAGAAAGGATTAATGTAAAGTTAAAGAACTATGAAAATAGTAAAGAGCTAAAGAACTCTTAGTCTATATAAATATTAACGAATGGACATTTGAGTTAATATTTAAATGCAAAATAATTTATTATCATACAAGTGTTAATCAAAAGACATCAGTCCCAGCGAAGTATTTGATCAAGTAAACGGATTAGCTCCGTCAAAGAAATAAAATGTTATTTTGTTTTTATCCTTGTGTCCAAGTCTATTTGGTTAAGTGTTAAGTACTCGTTTAAGATAAAAGTTTTATCCCCAAATAAAGAGAAAGTTTCTCAAAGTAAAAAAAAATATTCTCTGATTGAAAAACAAATACTCGAATGAAAACTGTTGTTAAAGGCATCCACCAAATCTTTTAAAGCATCAAGATAGCGAATAGAGCCAGTAAAATGAAAATATTTGAAAAGTTTTGACCGAAAAGTTCTCACAAATCTTTCGGCAACTGAAGCTTTAACAACTGGATCCTTTGATGTAAAAAAGTGAACATTGTGTTCTTTTAGAAATATCTGAAATGTTTTGTTGACAAATTCACCTCCTGTATCGTCTGTAAACGATCAGGAGGGTCAACGTCCTCCGTCTTAAAAAGATGCTCAAAGGCTTTGGTTACACCGACTCCTGTTTTGTTTTTCAACGGTACTACAAAAGCACGTTTCAACAGGATGTCTATGACGACGAGTAAAAATCGAAAGCCATCATTAAATTTTGCCTGTTTTTGCATATCAATAAGATCTGCCTGCCACTGTTCGTTCATAACTGACACTTTCGTTTTTCCACGCGGGAAATTTTTCCTAGCCGGTTTATAAGAGTATAGTTATCATGTCTTTTCAACCATTGTTTAACTTGAATCAGGGATTTATTTCGTTGTTTGGCCGCCCTGTATAATTTTTGTACTCCGTCAAGGATGCCGGATGTTTTGGATCGAAATAAATCGATCTTAATAATTTTTCCACAGCTGCGGATAAGACTGCCATTTTCCCTGTCCTGACTGTACACATATTTTTGTATTTCCGTTTTTCTTTTTGGCTGCGGGAACTTGTAATTTTGAAATAATTTTCCACTATTTATTGTTCGGGACGTCCTCTTTTGATAATGGGAAAGATTTTAAAAGATTACGGAAAAGATTACAGCCAGTTGGCGTTCTTTTGCTCTGCTCCACCAAATGAATCATTAAATCAAAAATACTACTTTGAGAAATGTTTTCACCTCGAATCATCAATTCTCCCGTTTTTGAATTCCATTCCACATCGGGCAACGCTTTAAAACGTTCCAACAATTTTTTTGCAAAAGTCAGATAGAATGTAGGCATGCGAGTCAAAACCGCATCTTCCCAACTAACACCTGACGGAATTTGAATTTCTTTTTTTTCCTGTGACGCATCGTTTTTTAAGTCGGCACTGTCTGACGCAACAACATTTTCGGTCATTATTGACTGTAATATTGACTGTAAAACAGGCTCGTTCCATCTACTCTTGTTCTGATTATAAAATGTTTGAAAATGCTGCTCTATATTATTAACTAATTTATTTTTAAATCATTCGGTAAGTTGCTATCGTTTAAAAGATGATCAAGTTCTTTTTCCAAAAAGGATAGTTTCTGTACAATATTTTGAGACGGTTCGTATTTTTGTGTGGACCCTCGCAGCATTTGTGAGGCGAGATCTTCTGGTAAAACAACAAATTTTTTACCGTGTTCCATTCCTTCATCGACTGCTGCCTAGCATGCCACCGAATAGTCCTGCCAGAGCAGGAATGATGAAGGGTAAAAGTCCCGAACTTCTCTGTACGAGAATTGACTTTTTTTTGTGAATGGGTAATTTTGATGTGCCAATCAGCCTAAGTGTTTTCTTGTGACAAGATAGTTTTCGTTATTGATTGGGATTCACAGGGACGTTCCCATGCAAAACATTACCCACACATTCGGGTAAACAACGAATAAAGTCGGGATTACCTTCTTTGATAACTGCTTTAATTTGGCGAGGTGAAAATTGAGGAATTGCCTGTAAAATGCGGCCGAATTTCATCAGTCTATGAGGAGCCCGCTTCGAAGGTGCCATCTCCCTGACTGCCCACTTCCATATCCCATTCAAAAAATTTTTTCTCTCACCTCGAACAGTTTCATTATTATCGCTAATAATATTCCTAACGATTTCAAATGCTATTTTCTGATTGGTCGATAAATACCCAATGACTCATCGGGAAATATTCCAGTGCGGAAACGCACTCCCTCCATAGTGTTGGGTTTCAAATCCAAATAGGAATAGGGTTCCTGTGTTGCATCTCAGTAGGCCTCCACAAGAAATTTTTCATTTTTCGGAAATAATTGTATGGCAAAGAACATTATTTGAGATAAATCCCTTACGTTTTTAAAGAGGACAAAATAGTGAGTGTTTAAGCTGATTGTGTGGTGGGCTACACCTTTATGAAATAAATTTTGAACCATGTAAATAACGCTATAATTTTTGTGATGGCTGTATTTAATAAATAAAGGTTCAAGCGCATTATTGTCTACACCCATCAAATCATCAATAATCACTAATTTTAGAGTGACCGAATCAAACTTTTTCACGTCAGGTACACCCTCTTGAAATTTAACCATCCTATAAATTCACTGAACCATGGCTAAATTTGAATTCCCTGCTATGAATAAATTCATATTCAGACATTGTAAATGTATCTTTTATGTTTCGATAAGATCAAAAAAATAATACGTTGAGGGATGGAAAAAAAAGTCCGTCCTAACCTGTGCAGGTGTCGGTATTGCTTTGGCGAAAATGCATGTCACGACATGCAAAACATGAAGAAAGACATGATATAACATGCAAAAAAAAAGTTGAGGATCTCTGTTTTTTTTTCCATTTCACAAGTTTGTAATATTGCCAACATCCAGACCCCGGACAAACGGACAACCAGGAAAATATTTACAATGTTCCAGTATCGGGGAGTCATTGCGTTCCCAAATAGCTAAAATACCCCAACAAAACACACACTGCACTTATCATTACATTGAATATAAACAAAATCTGCTTTTGCTAAATCTTTTGCAGGGATATAAGATACAGGCAAGTTGTGAAAAGTGCTCAATCTTACCGATTCCATTTTTAGGAACTTGGATGTATACAACATTCTTTGTTTTTGAACAGAATGGATGGTCGTCTTTTCCAGGTCTCCGCACTCAATAACCATAGGGGAGGGTTTGATATTGTCCAGGAACAATCACTCGCTTATCAAAGACGGCTCGGTACATCTTCATCACATCCTGAAAAACGATTTTCCGTTTTTTCGTTCTTCGAATTTTTCCTCATGCAAAGATACGAAATTGGGTCAATGGCTCTGCATTGTCATTATTATTATCGTTATTCTGAATCAGTTCATCAACCATGAACTTGAGCAAATCCAAATTTATTTTTTCTGGAGTTTCATAATTTAAAGAGAAACCACGAATTTTTAACACAATTTGTGATTGTTTGTCTGAATTCATTGAGGAAACACGATAGCCGTAATTTTTTGCTCTGGCAGTGCAAAACATGTCTATCATAAATTCATGTCCATGGTCTTTATGGACCTCGTTAGTAAGATTTCCAAGAAAATTTCCAATTGGTACATTGGATAAAACACATGATTGTTTCTTGACAACATAAAACACATGATTGTTTCTTGACAACAGCAAAAATGCTATCGGTATCACAGTAAAGAACTGATGTACCGAATTTTTCCATTTCACGATAGAGTCTAATTCTTGCTTGAGCTGTAATAAACGCACTAATAACAACGTTTGTGTGACTTCCTAGCAAAAGATCTTCAATTTGTTCAGTATTTTCGACCCATTCCAATTGTGCAATTCGATCGTGAAAAAAAGTGACATTTTTAACAAATTTTCCTGTCACTGAAAACATAGCCAAAATACGTTTCTGGTTTTTCTATATAGTCTGTTTTACTCTTCGTAACTCGCTGTGCAAATTTCCCATAAATCGAATTCAGACAAATCTTTGCAATGGTTCTTAATGGATGATTTTTCTGAATTCGGTCAGGATCCAAAGTTATCCCCTCATTTCGGGCGTATTCAGGAATGTACGCCTTCTTTTGATCCTCTGTCTGACAATATGATGGGTAGCCATCACTTTCCTGCTTGATTTTAAGAAAAGTATTTACGTATTCTGTAAACAAGCCTCCCTGTCCCGTTTAGGGGTCGAGCTGCATTGTTTTTCAAAAATTCCAAACTTGAAATATTTTTTTGATCATGTAACCTTTCTCTAAAGCGAGCTGGAGTTCAAAAGTGACCCAAGCACCTGTTAAGATCCGCTCCTGATCATTGTGCTCGCACTTTGTAGAAGATTTCAACTCAACACATTTTTAACACAGCACAAAGTACAGTTTTTTGTTGTAACGGTAGGGCAATACCGGTATATAAAGACCTCTCGGTGGGAGAATGCTGCATTGTACTATTCCACAAAAATTGAAAATATCAGTTGAATTAAATTCTGTTAAAATTTCGGGATAGCCTAAAGGGTAAATATCCTTTTTCAATACCAATGGATACAATGAAATGAAGTCTATATAAATAATTTCCTCGTCCGGTTCTATCTCGTGGAAGATTTCAAAACCCTCAACCCTTCCGCCAAAGTAACTTTGATCTGGTGGGGGAGGAGGCATTATGCATAACTCCTTTGCAAACTCGCTCAATTCCACGTCTGTCTTTGATCTAGTGTGAAAATCGCATTCCCACATTTCTACCACAGTGTAGCCACAGGATTGCAATCTCTGGACATTTTCAAGTGTTAAATCAAATATTTCCTTAATCGTCATACCTCGATGAGGACGAAGCATGAGTCTATTTCTGTAACATTTTTCACAGCCGTGCACCCAACATCCCTGAAATTGAAAGACAGTTCTGGACTTTTCCGAAAAACCGTCGACGTAAAGACGACATTCAGGGATTAATTTTTCACCTCGATTTAAAGCATGTTGAATAAATTCATTGCGTTGGCGTGATTCAAACTCTAGCCACTCGATGCTTATCTTACTATAGCATTTGGCATTTTTGTAAAACCCGTTATGAGGAATGAGTGCAATTGTTTCTGGATTTAAAAATTTGCCCGAAAAACACGATTGCAAACAGTGGCTATTGTAATCCCCGTTTGAAACGGACAGCTACCTATAATTGAAGTAAAAAACTTCGCGAAATTTCAAAGCCACTGCACTCATGATCTCTACATCTATAATGAAATAGTCGAGTATTTCTTTTTGAAAATCAGATATTTCATGTTTTTGTTCATTGTACCATCGGAGGAGCACGTCACGCTCCTAAGACATTATAATATTCGAAAGAAGAATAGGATCCTCGATAATTCCAATTTTCAGATCGATTGAATAGATAGGGGAAATAGCCTTTTATTAGTCGACTGGTATCCAAACGAAATGCCTTAGATAATTTTTTTAGAGCCATCGGGATAAAGGCAAACAAGTCGAGAAATCGAATGTTTTTCCATTGAAGAAAGAGCAGTTTGTTTCCATTATAAATAATTTTTTGGGGGGTTTGATTACATTTCAACATGTATTGAATGATGAATTAAGAATCACAGCCACTAGCATTATGAGCTATGGCGGAGACATGTTCATATTCGAAGGTTTCAAAAAGCCATTCACAAAAATCTCTACATGCTGTTTCTCCTTTGAAAATCCTCAGCTTTGGAGCGGTGCAGTTTTCACAATCATCTGATGGACTGTCGACACATTTTGTGCAACAGAATTTGAATATGCATAAATTAGGCATATGTTCGACATGTTCATTGCCGAGATCTTTTTCTATGCTACATTCAAAATCGTAAAATAACAGGAATTGATTCTCATCTTCTTTTTCGTTACTGGGAAGAGCCACCGGCTGAATATAGCATAAATGATCGAGAGGAACGATCTGTTTGCAGTTGGGACATCTATAATGTCCACAAAGATGGACGGTTCCCGTACTGTTGTCAACAGTAATTCCACACGTTCGATATCGGTGAAATTGGTCACAAATAAGAATGCCCTTTGCGCTGAAAATACTTTTGTGATTTTTCAAACACGTGACAGATTTGAAAAATCGATCACAGATCTCACAGTGGACATAGTTCTCGACAGAGCAATAACCCCCCGATTTTTTAAAGGCAAAACAAATTTTGGAACAGGTGTGTCTATCTTTGGTATTGTATTTCTTGAAACAAAAATAGCCACAGTTATAGAAAGCTGTCAAACTTGTTAAACGGCGAAATGTTCGTTTTAATGAAAAAGAATTAACTTTTTCTCGGCCGATGGACCTACGAAAAACACCTGATCCCCCATTTTATGAGAAATGATGATAAATTGGTAGGTAGGATTTGAAAACGTTTGAAATTTTTGCATTTCTGGTATCCCACAGGAGCCCTGAGGGACATCTGCCTGGCGGTGAAGTTCAACAGCCTCCTTCAGTTGAAAAGAATTACTACTTCTGATCCTCCTAATGTCTGGAGAATTATTAATTTGAGCCCTAGCAATGACTAATGCTCTGGCCAGGCATAATTTATCGGAACGATTTGGAATTTGGATGATGCATCTCTTATTTTTTATCCATTCCTCGACACTAAGTTTGCTTTTATTTTTTAATCTTCCGCCTTTAGGCGGTGAAACACAGGTTATCTTTACAGATAAGGTACTAGCCCAATCAATTCTTTTTCCTGATTGTGTCAGCATTTCTATAACTTCAAGAATAGATTCAGCTTTAAAATCCTTCTTTGCAGTGAAAGTTAAATAAGCAGCCGACTCTAACTGCTCACTATTTATTTGAATACCAATCATATCGTTAGGAAGACATTCTGCAGCGAGCTGTTGTATTAATAATTCAAAGAGGCGTTCGACAATAAACATTAAATTCAATTTTCGACCTTCTGCACTCTTTGTTCTTATTTCCTCTGGCGATGGACAGGAGAGTGTCACTTCATACAGAACGCCTAAAGTTCTGTAGCGCCGAATGTAATGACGAGCAATAATGCATTTTACATTAATGAAACCTAACAGCCAATTATCAAATTTACTAATTTCATTTGCTGGCAGTGGTTCGGGTATATTTTCCTCCGAACTCAGAGATTCGTTTTCAGAATCGCTTAGAAGTATATTAATTTCGACACCCCATCTATCTGCAATATCTTCAAAAGTTTTATTTGTGTTTAAAGGTTTGGGTTTAATTTGTTTCGGATCGATATTCCACCTTTCAGCAATTGATTGAACGGTTGGCGCCGACTCATTATCGGAATCAGGTTCGACTGTTGATATTCTAGGTCTAATTTCATCTGGATCGAGACGCCATTGGGCCCAATTGTTTTTATTTCCTTATCTGAGCTAGCTGTCATGATATCGGGTTCAGTGTACTTTCTATCTGATTCACTTTTTTAAATACTTTACTAAAGAGTTAATCTGATTGACTGATTCATTCATTGAAGAGTTTATTTTTTTTCAAAAAAAAGGAAGGTGTATTAAGGAAAAAGAAAAAAAAAACAATAACTGAAAAAAGTTTGATGTGACTTACTCGGTTTTTTCCACACCATTTATGATTCGTTCAAATGCTTGGTTCAGATCTTGAGCATCGCTGAACATTGTAGGATTGATGCATGGATCTATGGCTTGGGAAAAATCAAACTCGTTGTTGTCCGATGCTTGAATGGGTGCTGATCTCGGATCGACGGATATCGCTGATGCTTGTTTAGACATAGGTATTTTCAACTTACGAACGGCGCCTGACGAGTTCGCTTGACAAGTCCGGCTGCACTAGGCTCTGCGGTAGGAGCTGTTGATTGAAGAATGGGGGTTGAAGGGGTAGGAAAAGTCGGATTTTGAGAGGGTTGTGGAGGATTAATTATGAGAGCAGATTGAAGAATAGGAGCTGAATAATTGCTGATTGCAGATGGGAGTGTGGATTGTGAGGTACATCTTATAGTCTCCTTTACAGATTGAATGAGCCGAGATAGCTCATCGGTGAGAAGCTGTGCAAAAGTATGCCATTGGGTGCTATTAATGGTAAGTTGTTTACCAACACGACTGAAATTTAAAAGAGCCAGTTTTATTAAGGGATCATAAGTTATGGTCAGCACTCTGTTATTTGTGAGATTCAGCACTTTTTTCGGATCGGTGTGCCCATCATTGTACAGTATTTCCACTGTTGCTGCATAATGATTAATGTCGACAGCAGAAAACGCTAAAATCTGCGTGTCTTTCTCCGAAAGCGAATTTCCCTGAGAAGAAGAAGGGATCAGAGAATTTCCAGTATAGAAAAATTTTCTTAAATTTACTAACAGAATACACTTATATGAAGGTATATTCCATTTCCCAAACTCAAAAAATCTGGGGGAATCTAAATGAAAAATGATGGTCAATTTGAGTTTTTTTAGAAGAAAAAAAAGAAAGAAAGAAAATAAAAAAGAAGGGATGAGAAGGTTTTGGGAAGGTGATAAAGGAAAAAAATAAAAAGAATATAACTTTTTTTTAATGCCTCATCTTTTTTGGAAAATCGACAATTCGATAAATAGAAAAAAACACAGTAATAAAAAAGAAATAAATGTATATTACCTGAGCAGGAGTAACGAGATGCTTCAACGGTTCAAATCTTTGCTGTAAGTCGACTGGTTCATAAAAATTAGAGCTTGCCATTGTTTTATCTGGAGGGAAGAAGCTGGTGGCAGCAATCCTTAAACTCGGCTGATATCTCGGCTGCGCGGAGGAATTTCCAGCAACCAAAAACAATGAAATTATTCGGAAAACCCCTGGTTTAAATACAATTTTCAAATCCATTTTTTATTGAATTCCGACTGCCAGTCTTCGGTGTTTCTCCAATCAAAAGAGAAAAAAATAATGCGTCAATGGCTTGATAGCTTTTCAGCCAATGAGAGCTTTTCAAAATTAAAAAAACTACTCCCCTCAAATGTTCAGCGCATCAGCCAATCAGAAATCATTTTTACGTTGCCAGGAGAAATTCAAAAAAGTAGGCCATGATTCCCACAATGCACCATTTTTCACCATCCACAGACAAAGCATTTTAATGAATATCCAAAAATAAGTCTAAAATAAAATTATTTTAAATTTATTATTTGGAAAATCGAATAACAAAGAAAACTTATTGAATCCTTTTTTTTTAAAAAATGCATAGCTCTGCTTGATAAATTCATAAATGAAAAAAATATAATGTCACAATTCATTCATAATTTACCTATTCTACTTAAAAATTAAATAATAAGTTGTCTGATGCAATTATTTTTCAAAACATTATCAAGGAGAGTTTGAAAACGAATTAAAAAAGTTGTTTAAATTAATATTAAGGTCACACAAATTGTGTCATTAAGCAAAGTCTTACTACAAAAGCCTACCATTTCATCATATGCTTTAGAAAGGTTGGGCCGTGACAATTGTT
Organism: Thereuonema tuberculata; assembly: GCA_023159025.1. Classification (NCBI taxonomy): domain Eukaryota; kingdom Metazoa; phylum Arthropoda; class Chilopoda; order Scutigeromorpha; family Scutigeridae; genus Thereuonema; species Thereuonema tuberculata. The sequence continues at coordinate 357,390,062 of JAFIDM010009631.1, forward strand.
ATTCTCCTTTTCGCTGAAAAAGAAAATAATGTGCTATTGCCGAATCTTTTTTCTTTAAAGTTCATATTTTCTATTGAATTTTTACACAAAAAATGGAAGGAAAGCATAATTTTATTATATTTTATAAGCTTTTATTTAAAAAAATCTACAACTATTTTATCCAGTTTTTTTAAAAATAAATAAAATAAAAGCCTGTTTGTTTCTCAGGCTCGCAAAAGAGACGAGGGGGAAATTATGAATTATTCATTATGCATCATCCTCGGTACCTTGCACAGACTTTCACCTGACCCTGACCTGAAAAAAATGTCTAGACAGCTTGGGATACACCTTTTTTATTTTGATCTAAGAAATATAATTAAGAATGAAAGAATGGAAATTAAAACAAAAAAAGGAATATTTTTCGATTTAAAAAAGAATTGATATGACTGAAAAAAAATGAATCAACAATTAAAAAAATCCGATTTGTTACATGGAATTTAATGATTTTTTTAGTATTATTAAACAAATACAAAAATTTATTTGTTTTTAATCGTAAAAAAGATAAAAAAAGTTGGTATCCTCTCCAAAGAAAAGATAATTATTTTATTTTTGACAATTTTTTTTTTTTAAAAAATTCGTTGGAATGATTGACATTGAAGAAAAAAATAATTAAGCAGGCTTTTTTTTTCTCTTTTACAATTAACTTTTTAATCTATTATTTCCATTTCTATTTTGTTTTATTATTCGTTTTTTTCCTAATATAATACTCAGCATTTTATTAAATTAATTAATAATCAGGAAAACTCTTTTTTTCTTTGTTTAAATTTTTGCAAATATTTTTCTAATTTATCTGTTTTTTAATATCATATTTATTCTTTTGTTTGAAAGAAAAGACCTTTTCAAAAAAAAAGAAGGAGGGGATAGCCATGACCCATTTTCAAAGAAAACGAGGAGTTCGGCTGTGTGTATATAAGCAGAGTTTTCTCCAAAACATTGCTCACTGTTTTCTAAAGTTACTAGTGACTAACATCTCTTTACTTTGAAAAGCTGCAAACATGGGTCGATATTTGATGTGTCCATACTATAAAGAACACCGAATCTTTAAACTATATATGTACTCAACACACTTGATAAATTGCGAGAAGGTAAGAATACTTAATTTTTTTTTGTTTTAGCAGTAACAATATAAAATTTTTATCTTTTTGTTTTAATAACTTACTTTTCTTCTTTCTCTCTCTTTTTTTCCCTCAATTCCATATTTTTTTCAATTCTCTCATGTTTTGTGTCTGTTTTTCATAGGTGTTTAAACACCAAAACCCAACCCTCGATGCTGTTCGATGTCGATATAACATTTTTCATATTGTTGAAAGACAATATTGGAGATTTCATAAAACTCGCTGCAAATCTAATCCCAATAGGATATGTAAATATTCTTTCTTTCAACTTTACTATTATGATTTTTTTTGATTTTTTTGAAATAACATAACGATTATTTCATTTTTTTTCCTCTCCAAACAAATAATATATAAATAACGTAAATAAAAACCATAATAATTTATTTTTTCTCCTTATTCCTTTCCAACAATTAATTTATTTCTTTTTTTCTTTTCAAGCTCTACCAGAGTACGGTATGCATAATGTCAACATCACAGTAAAATGTAAATATGTATTGTAAAAAAATGTAATCGCTCTTGTAAATTCGAATTTTTTATTTTCTTTTTTTTTCAAATCCGTAAATGCGGGGTTTTTTTCATATGTAACATCTAAAAAAGGTGAGAAAAAATAAAGAAAATCAATGCAATTATCTGTCTCCGCTGTGATTTTTTTCATTTCTCTCAATTTAATAAACATCCTATTTTAATTTGTATTCCGAAAATAAAAACTCTGTCTTTTCTGTAAACAAAAAATAAAATCTTTTCTCTTTTTTACTTCACAGAAATTCCGAATTAAAACCATTTCTCTCTCTCAACCAATTTCATTTCCTTCTTTTTCCTATTAACCCGACCCTGAAAAATAAATCGACTACTTTCATTTTCTCTCTAGCCGACATTGATCTGGTTTTTTTCACGGCAAAACAGAGTCTCTTCCTAAAATCCACTATCACCCCTCAGGGCAGAGGGTGCGACTTCGAAAAACCGCTCTTCCTCCCACTTCAAAAATGTCTCTTTTGGCTCCTCTGCCATCCCCTCCGCACATTCCTAAGGCGCAGTATCCTTTCCGTCTCTAATCATCCCGTTTATCAAAAGGAGAACCAAATATTCAAAATAAAAACATACAATGCAAATCTTTTACAAAAAAAAGAGACCAACATGAAAAACACAACACATAACGAAAAAATACCAACGAAAAAACAACAAAGACCCAACACGAATCAAAACGAATCAACTCTCTCTCTCTCTTACAATAACCAACAACCCGATCCTCACCCAAAACACTATTTAAAAAAAAACTCCCCCAAAAAATAAAAAAAACAACAAAAAAACACCAACAAAACCATCCAACCAACACAACATCACCAAACCATCCCCTCCATATCAACAAAATTCAACCACCCCCTCCCCCTCCAACCAAACAATGAACATAGGTCCCAAGAGTCCCACGGACATAGGTTATAAGTGACCCCTACCATTACTGCTACAAATTATGTGTTGCCCAATTTGTTATTAATTATTAGAAAAGTTATCAAAATTGATTAGTTGAGAAGCATATCGCATCCCGACAATACTGATTTCCTTATCAATGTAGATTTTTTTTAATGAAATGCTTTTTTTTCCTGCGAATCGATCGGTTTTTTTTTTTGACTTAGTTATTCGTTAATGAAAATTCAATTGAAACTGCAAGATTACAGAGTTATTTACAAAATAATTCATATGGCATAAGAAATCCTATTCCATCTATATTTGTTAAAGGTTCGAAAGGTTCGAAAGAATTTAATTTTTAGTTGCTTAATGCGATTAATGAAACTAACATTAATTTTCATTCCAAATTAATTTACCTTGTTGTAATACTACAAATTAATTTCCTAAACAAATTTTCCAGATTAATTTACCGGCATATAAGAAGCACTTTTTTTTCTCTAAGAAATTGTCTCAAATTGGAGTGTAATCGTACACTTCGTTTGTTGAAATTTCAGTTAGAATTTTGATTGGTCAGAATCTGTATAATTTTATGCTTATATTCTCTCCATTTGTCGTACGAAATTTCGAGTTAAAAATGTAAGAAATGTAACCAATTAAATTAATTAAGGAAGACAACGAAATGAAACTTAGTGTATCTGATTTCATTTGTATCAGCGACGGCACTCGACAGCTTGCACTTGCGTAGATTCGTAATGACATTTGACAAATTTTGCAGTAGAATTAGTGATATTCTCGTATTTAAAATTAGTTTTATTTTTAATCCATGGCTCAAAGGCATTTCTGTAACATTGTGTTTAATTATTAAATAAAGTAATTCCCTTGATGCTACTGAAGATAGTTTATTGTTTGAAGAAAGCAATGACTATTTCAAATATGGAAGAGATAATAGAGATAATTGTCCGGCTCTAAAGATGAGGATGATGATTCAAGCAGTTATCGTAATCCTACATTTTTTCTTTGTAAATAATTATTTTACATCAAAATTCTCTTTGCGCCCAATTCCAAAAACATCTGAATTAAACAGACTTCATTCCCAGGTCTACTAACTTTTCGATATTGGACCTTGGACCTTCAAATTACTTTGCATAGATATAGTAATATTCAACCCAAATTTATAAACTTTACTATAACTAGTCGGCTACCCGTCGCTTCGCTCCGGAAGCCTAGCTTATGTATTGGAAAGCAAATTTTTATTTATTAAAAAAAAACACACACACACACACACACAAATTACATCAAAGAAACAAAAACTAAAATTTTTATTTTTTTTTAATTTAATTTTTGATGCCTATATTCTCTTAATCTACGACTGCTTTTAGAACCAGCGTGTAAATCATATATCTATGATATATTTTTATTTTTTATAGAGACTAGTCGACTACCCATCGCTTCACTCCGGAAGCCTCGCTTATGTAACAGAAAACAACTTTTTATTTACACACACACACACAAATTACATCAAGGAAACTAAAACTAAAATTTTTGAAATTTTTTTTTTAATTTATTTTTTGATGTCTTTATTTTCTTACGCTTTTAGAACCAGTTTGTAAATCATATATCTATGATATATTTTTATTTTTTATAGAGATTAGAATGTAGGCCTCATGATCTAATGGCTAAGACGTCTAACTTCTGAGCAGTATTCTATCTAATAGAAATAGTGCATTTTTCTTTCTTGACTCTCTTTTTTTTATTCCTATTGATACATTTCAGTGGTTTTTGAGTTAGAAATAGTGATTGTTTTTGAGTTACAAATAGTGATTTTCAGTAATCTACCTAATAGAAATAGTGCTTCTGTCTTTCTTGACTCTTTTTTTTATTCAAACATATCCCGTGTACATGTGCTTGTTTTTCAATATCATATAGAATTTGCTTAAGTAAGAATATTATTATATTTAAAATATTCCAACATTTTTGCAATTATAGTTTTAATTGTGTCATTTTCGAATTAATAGAAATAATCTAATAGAAATAGTGCTTCTTTCTTTCTTGACTTTTTTTTTTTATTCCAATTGATACTTTTCAGTGTTTTTGAGTTACAAATAGTGATTTATCAGTATTCTACCTAATGAAATACTGCTTCTTTATTTCTTGACTCTTTTTTTTTATTCCAATTGATACTTTTCAGGGGTTTCTGAAATACAATAGTTTTCAGTATTCTACCTAATAGTAATACTGCTTTTTTTCTTTTTTGAGTCTCTTTTTTATTCTAATTGTCACTTTTCAGTGTGTTCCAAATATTTATGGTTTTGAGTTACAAATAGTGATTTTTCAGTATTCTATCTAATAGAAGTACTGCTACTTTCTTTTTTGACTCTCATTTTAATTGTAATTGTCACTTTTCAGTGGCGTTTGAGTTACAAATAGTGATTTTTTCGGTATTCCACTTAAAAAAAAAAGTGCTTCTTTCTTTCTCGACTCTTGTTTTCTTTACTCCAACATCTGCCGTGTACTCACACTTATTTTTCAACATCACATAAAATTTGGTTAAGAAAGAATATTTAAAATATTGCAACTTTTCGGCAATTATAGTTCTAATAGTGAGTTTCGAATTACAAATAAACTGACGGATGGGAAATAAATAAACAATCTTGAGATTCAAAAAAAAAAAGGTTGAATACATTCCTTATTCATGAGGGAAGGGAAAGGAGATATAAGTCAAAAAACAATATGAAGAAAGTTGTAGTCCCTATGGCCTAATGGATAAGATGTCTGACTTCGGATCAGAAGGTTGCAGGTTCGATTCCTGTTGCGGATGTTTCATTGTAAAAATTATTTCTATTTTCCTTTCTCACAGAAAATTGCGCCGGACAGACACACGGACAGACAGACAGACAGAGAAATAAAAGATTTTATTAATGTAGATTCCTGCAATTTACGAAGAAGTTGCAGCAAATTTGTAGAGTGACAGCCTAGAATTATTTCCTTAAATTTTTTTTTTTATTTGTAAATAAATGCCAACTATGTTTTATTTCCTTTATTGAATAATTAAATTTTTCATAAATTTTTAGAATTGTTATGTTGAGTATTCGAAGAATAAGAGATATCATTTAGATAATTCATCTGTAAACAAAAAGTAAATAATTTTATATATGATGTTGATTTCAAGCACAGTAGTTTTTAGTTTTACTCTTGTTATTCATTAAAAAACATATATTTACAAATGAGTTAATTTACTCAAAATTTAAATTTCTTTTCTTTTCCCTACAGAGAATTGCAGCAGCTCCAGCCTACATTAATTTAGGCTACACGACTGATTCAGCCGATCATACCCTTACTGAATCCTGTCCTTCGGCAACTAACACTGGTGTCGCTTGCAACTCTTTGCTCCTGTGTAGGACTGGCAATACTAATGAAAGTGAACCTTCCCCAGTAGGTTCTGTTGAAGGTGCAGCTGCAGCAGCTGTCGCCAGTGTTACTAGTATCTTAGGAACTTCCGACGAACACGGTTCGGCAGACCTCATCGTTATGATCCCGAGTCCTTTCCGTCTCCGCCTACGTTTTTGCCAGTGCCAAGTGCAGATACATTTGAAGTAGGGTTAATGGGAATGGAAGATGAAAGCCCTAGTCCGACTTCAGCTCAGGCGATAACGTTTGGTCCATTAATGTTGAATTTAGAAATGGATGAAGGAGATAAAGAAGAGGTAAATACAAATGACCTCAATTCTTCTTCAGTTGATATCACTATTGAACTAGAAGCAAAAGCAGAACAGAATAACAAGGAGGATAATCAAAGTGTTGACAGTGGAATCGGTAGTGTTCCGTCTTCTTCAATAGCGTTACAATCAAATCAAACTCAAGCAGAAACTGAAGCAACAGCCGTTACACAGGACTCGTTGCTGACAAATATCAGTGCCTCTACAGAAACCGAAGTCCCTCAAACTAACATTCCGATTATTGTCTGCAATGCCTCTGAGCAAGACAATGCAAAGGCAGACACTGACTTGCCTTCTTTAGAAAACAGAGATGATTCTATCACGAATCAAAATACGGAAGAGGAAAATATTTTAAGTTATAATAAAGTGATCAAGACCAATAGTGAAATCAGTGAATCAACCGAAGCACAGCCATCTTCATCAGATCTATCCGTCCCTCCTACGGGTTACCTTCAAAGATAAATGCACAGCAATTATCTGATGTGATGGCTGTGTATCGTTTAATTGAATTAGAAGAAACAGACGTTTCTTTCGTCTAAGCCTTAAGCCTTTTTTTAATTAAATGATTTGAAATCAAAAGATTTAAAATAACATTGATTTCTGTTTATTTCAATCTTGAATGTAAAGTCCAGTTTATTAAGATTTTGGAAATTATTTATATTGACTTGTATTAAGAGAAGTCAACAGCATTATCTCAATAAAAGCTGCTGGACAGCTTCAATATTTGAAAGAGAGTTTCAAAAGAACCAGTTAAGATATCCATGTTAATAGAAAACAAAAAAAAAGCAAAAAAAAACTCAGGCACAGATGTTTTGATTTGAGATTTAGAATAAGATATAAGTAAATGCAGATTTGATTTATAAATCACATTCTATAGGATTATAGTTATTTTTTTAATCTTTAAAATAACTAATCATTTGTTAAAGTCATTTGACCTTTTATTTTCAAACATATCGAAAAAGACTAAACAAAATTAACTTGTTTTTTGGTGTGAGAGTGATATCAATTTTTATGAAAAGCATAAACAGTCTTCTGCAAATTAGACCTTTACTGCTAAAGCATAATAGTCTTGCAATTATTGAGAAGTTTTTTTTGTTCAATGTATCCTGTAATTCTGCAGATGCTTTCGGATCTTTCAGCTCAGAAGTATAAAAAAGAAGTTTTTCTTTTTTTATAAAATTCCAATACTTCAATACTTCGAAGCAGATATCAAGAATGCATTTAAAAACATGCAAATATAATAATATATGTAAATTGGTACAGGAAAGAAGATTCACCGCACCAGATTAATAAATAAAAGACTTTTCGAATGCATTGAAATATTCGAAAATTCAAAATTATTCGAAAAAATTCAAGATGTATCAACTGCTATAATCAATTTAAATGTTTTATAATTTTTCTTTTAAAAAGCTAGTCATATGTGTTCATCAATCAGTTGAATAGCAACTCGAGGAATTTTGGAAAGCGAAGTTTAAAGAAAGAAATATTAAATTACGTTTTTCGAAATCATTTCTGTAAATCTTTCTCAATTATGTTTTAATTTCTGCTAATAATAATTAAGAAATTATGTTTCTTTAAAATAAATTCTAATTATCCTCTAAATAAGATAACCATGAAAAGTAGAAAAAAAGATAAGTTAAACTTGGTAATCGTATTTACGAAAAATAATTATATCGAGTAATTTTTTTTAATGAAAACCTTAAAAACTGGAACTTTGTGTAAATAGTTTTCTCTTCTTGATTTGTGCCTTGAATCATATGTGCCATATTTATATATCAAAAACTGCAATGTTATCATTTACGTTTATTTTTCAAATGCAATTTTTTTAATGTTTCAATTCTACAATTTAATAATTAAAACAAATATATTATAAAACGTTGATGCATCCAAATAGCACAAATCAATATGATAAATACAACCAAATACAAATTTGCACTGAATAAAATTTTTAAGTTTCAAAAAGTCGTTTAGAAATTTTTGATGGTTTAAATAGATACAAGTTTAGAAATTACAGTACGTATTAACAAATTAAAAAAGTTCAAATAAAACTGCAATAAAGAGACAAACCTCGAAATTAACTAAACATGAAAAAGGTTTTCAAGATATTGAGACGATTTTAGATGTTTCTGAAAATAAATAATTAGTAGTTTTTCCTTGTTCTAATGAGAAATTTCAGGAAATGTCCAAGAATTGAAGACTTGAAACAAAAAAGCCAAAACAAGAAATTTGAACTAAATCAAATCATTTTACGTGCTGTGAAAAATGCTTAAAAAGCGAGACATCAAAGGAAGGACCTGAATAAATTGAAATTGCCTCTCTTGTTCGAATATAAGGAAGAAGTTGGGAACGGCCGTTTCGTCCTTCAACGGACTCTTCAGCCCAACCCCGCTATCCTCGATAAAAGAACCAGAGAGGCAAGTATCATAAGTCACATCTGCCAGTGACCTCTCAAAAGCAAGAAACGCAAGAATAGAGCTGGCACAACAATTTATTTCTTGCATTTCTTGCATTTGAGAGGTCACTGGCAGATGTGACGGTGACCCTCACTTACGATACTTGCCTCTCTGGTTCTTTTATCGGGGAAGGCGGGGTTGGGCTGAAGAGTCCGATGAAGGATGAAACACCCGTTCCCAATAATCGAACAAGAGAGGCAATTTCAATTTATTCAGGTGCTGCCTTTGAATTCTCGCTTTTTAAGAATTTGAGATTTTTGGTGAAATGGGATCTATGTATCAAGTTACATAATATTTTGTTACCGTTAATTTATAGTATGCTCATTTTCAATAAAAATAAATTTCAAGCAACATTTTGAACAAGAACAATCGGGTGTAATTCAAATCTCTTTTTCTCAGATTAATGATTTTGGTATTATTTTATTATTTTATTTCAAGTCTTCAATTATTAATTCCAATTCAAACTTAAAAGTTTGATGCTTAAAAAAAGAATTTATTCTCTATAAAATGCTTAAATGTAAAAAGAGAGAATCTTTATTCTATCCGGAGAGACTATCTGATTGACAGATATTCAGAAAGAAAAGATCGTAAATACTTTTTTACAAGTATCCAACAAAAATATCAGTAATAATGAGATTGCTAAAAAGATATTAAATATTCTTAAACATCTGATCTTTGTCAAACATCTTCGTGGTACATTGTTAAACATTTTACTTTATATACTTTCCAAGTCGATATATTAGTAATATCCGCAAACAGCTCTGTCTGAAACATCATTGTAGTCATAGGCGGAATTTTGGAGGGGTGGGTGGGTGGCAGTTCCCGTCCCAATATTTTGAGAAAAAAATACAATAAATATAAGTCGACAAATTCCGCTGATGATTGCAGTTGCTTTAGTATATGCAGTATTTTTTATAAATTCAACTCCCTTTTCGCCACGGATCGCCCGTTATATCTTATAAAATAAAAGAAAAAAAAGTCTTTAAGAGAAGTCTTTCTAAATTTGCTTATATTTTCATTAATTGTTCAGTCGCTACTGATCATAAAGTGATGACACCTACACCAAACATCTTCTCTAAAAAATTTTAAATTAAAAAAAAAATAATCAAAATCGGTACAGTTGTTTTAGAGATAAATCATAAAAAATGTTGCCGGTTCTCCGCTGTGCGCGCGCTTTGATCGTTTAGTCATTCAGTTCTTTAGGAGGCTTCCTCACGTTGCTTGATACTGGTAGATTATGTTGTTGTTCCAGCAAGCATAATGCTTTCTACGCTACTCTCTCGAATACGCTTAAAGGATTGGCAGAACTGACTTCAGATAGTCAGGCTTGATGCTTCTCTTCTATGACCTTGCAGCATAGTTTCTTCTCGCTTGAGACGTATTTTTTGATACCTTGTGATCGACTTTTAGGTAATGTGGACTAACTACATACAGATACGAAGCTATCTCTGCATTTAATTTAAAACGGAGTTTATTTACGTTCTTTCGATGATATCTTGTAATTATCAATCATCATGAAATGTAGATGTAAACTGTCGTTTAAATTGTTGTTTAAGATTTTGAAAGAACTAATTAAGTGCTAGAATTCTTTCATATGGGTTTTTGATATATCTCGTGTACTTAGCCAGCGTATCGAGTTTTGCATGCTTCATGTTTTTATTAACTACCCAATAAAGTTAATAAACCTTTCCCTGATAAAACATAGCCTGTGCTACTCCAGAAATTATAATAAAGACACCAATGAAAGTTTCATCAAAATCTGTTGCTGCTAATCAAAACGTTTCACAAATATTAACAGATCGGCAAAGTTTATTTTAAAAGCCTGAATTTTTATTAAAATTCTTTTTAAAAGATTTTGTTTCAAACTGTAAAAAAAAAAAATTGATTGTTATTTATTCTTTATTACAATAAATATATATATATTAAGTTTTTGGTGACAACTAAGTGTTAGCTAAGGTATTACCAAAATAATTGCAGTGGCCAAGAATTCTAACAAACAAACATCATTTAATTGAACATATCGATTCCTCGGATTACAATAAATAATTTCTCATCGAAGAAGTC
>JAFIDM010009631.1:357405852-357425641 GCA_023159025.1 Thereuonema tuberculata
ACAAAGTTTGATGATATCCTAACAGTAATCTCTCGCCATTTTGGAACGAGTGTTGTTTAGACCCAAGCTAATACCATGTCTTCTTTATCCGAAGAAATTTAAGAAATAACAAATGGTTTTTTACTTACAGTCTCTTGTAAATATCTTCTCATTGAAATTATCCACTAGATAATGAAATAAAATATATTCAGTCTCGTTGGCAAGATAGAAAATACCAGTTCGATTCATCCTAACGATGGCCGGGAACTATTCTTCTCATATTTTATGATTTTTCCAACACTGCAGAAAGATTCAATTTATTTAAATCCTGTAGACATCCCTTCTGAATTTTATAATTCAGACTCAGCTTCATAGAATTGTATTATACACATTACTGAAAAAAATTAATCTTCACCGAGAAAAATTATGCTTCCTTTTCATAAAGCTGCTAATATCAAATTCAGTCTTTCCACATAAAACAATTGGTCGAATCTGCCGGCACGCATTTCGCGTTACATCTCTATTGTTGACCACATGCGCTGCTAATTACCTGCTTGAGTATTATTGCAAATAAGCCTTGCAATCCTTCCTTGAATATTTCCTTGGAGAAACAAATGCAATTTGATTAATCAAGTAAAATACATAACTACGATTTGAATCCGAAACACAAGTAAGTAATTTTCCGAATCAGATCCGTTTCACAAACGGAAAAAAAATAAAATTATAAAAACAAAGATACCTTCATTGGATTACGATGAAGACCCTATTAAGGGTTATAAGCTGATAATAATTTTAATGTTTAAGTTTAATTTTGTATGATTTTTAAATGTCTACTAAAGACACTTAATTTTTTGTATCAACTATTTAAATTTTATAAGCTATTAAAAATTATAAGAATCATAAAACCTTTATGTATCGATCTGTAATAAAGTAAGACTGAAAGTAGAAAAAAAAAGCTGTTAAGCTTCGATTTTAGTTTCTTTTCAAACACAATTCCAGAGTGTAGTACAATGAATAAGTTATTCATCATACAAAGTCTAACTATTCAACTTGAACATTGTTCTTCTTTGTTTGTCTTTATGTTCAGGCATCACGCTAAAATGGCTGAACGGATTTCCTTAATATTTGGCTTAGATATGCTCTTAAAATAATTACCGCCGTCAAAAATTAACTCTCCTACTATCGCATGATCAGTTTTTTTAAGGGACAGATAACTGAGCAGATTCCCAGTTATATTTCACTGTCTACAGCTTTTGTTTCCCTTTATTGTCAGATAAACCATTGTTTATCTGTAAATTTCTATTGATAAAAATTATATTCAGCAATAAGTCTTAAAACCTTAAAATTCTTCTTCAGTTTGTTTTAATTTTACATTCAACTAATTTTTCTGACTTCCTACTGCAGTACTCCATCCATCCATCCATAGTTTTCTGTCCGAAGACAGGTCCAGTTCTATGGATGTCTCACATGATCTCCTAGAAAACCTGAGGAAAGATACTGGGGATGGTTTCCCGTTGCCTGCCCCCAGGACGCCATCAAGGAATGACGTCAGACCGAAGAGAAAGTGAAGAAGAGGCTGGACAACACAGGAAAGGAAATTGAAACAGCCATGCCACTGCCGGGATTCGAACCAAGGTACTGGCGCACTGGTCGCCACGGCTGGCCGCCGCCGAGACCGCACGACCACGCCAGCACGGCTACTGCAGTACTAAGGAAAGCAATACATTTTGTACGAGCAAAACATGTGCAGAAACAGACAAAGAAACGAAGAAGAAAATTTCAATAGTAAGACTTTGTTGAATTAGTAAGGTCTGCATTGTAATAAATTATGGAAGAAAAATAACTAGGCCCTTAGAAAAATAACTAGTTGAACCATAAATAACTAAATAAAAGCTAGCTTCGTATCCTACACGTTTGTAAAATAATCGACCAAATAAACTAAACTTCAATTTTAATGGCAAAGCTAATAATAATTTCATTGAATAAATTTCACATGGTGGCATTTCGCAAATTATTGAAATGTTCGTTTTTGAGATAACAAATGAATTGCCTTTAAGAACTATGTGGATTAGTGTGCCACTGCTTCTCTGATTTCGAAATGTTTGATTCTTCTTCAATTCTTTATCCCTGAAATTCTAAATAGAATCACTAGAATAATCTAATGATATATTAACGGGCTTTGAAATCAATATTGGTTCCTCTGATTGAACATTTTTTCAAAAATGTTATTCTTCTTTTAATATGCTACTGATTAAAAAAACAAAAACAAATAAAACAAATCATACGGCTGAAACCTTGGCTTACCATTTTTTAATGATCAAAATATTAATAGAGTAAATCAAAATTAAGTAAGGAAGGAAGGAAAAGCAGAAGAAAACCTTTTTCAAATCCAAATATTTTTTTTAAACATTTTATGTCTACTTTTATCTGAAGCGTTTTTGATATCAAAAAGTAAAGTTTCTTTCTAAGTTGAAATGGACCACAAGAAGTTTACGCCCTCACCGACGTCACATAAGACGTGTTAAGCACATGGTGAGAGCTCTTGGGGATAACAAATACAAAGCCCACAGGGCGAGTATATAACTTAGTGCGAATTACTCAAAAAAATCGTCAATTTTTGACAGTTCAAGATGAAATGGTTCAGTACTGTGCAGTTCCTTATTGTAATAATTCTGCAAAAATGAAAAATGTTGGAAATAAGGATCCGGAGAGTCTTTATACGAAAAACACCTATTTCGCACTACAAGCGCGTTTGTTTAAAGTACTTTTTTACCATATGATTATTGAGATAATTCCTCAAACAGGAAATTTTTGAAGAATACAGCTGTGTCAAATTTTTTTTTTTTTTTTTTTTTTTTTTTACCCAGGAAAATCAAGTCCTTGTGACGTAAACTTAACTATTTGAAGGAGACAAGTAAACACTTTTGTAATTTTTTATATATATATGAAGAAAATTTAAAATCTCCAGAACACTTCAACATTCAAGTCTTGAGGATCGTTTCGTTAGATTTTTTTTTCCTTTGAAATATACAATTAATAGTTTACTTGCAATTAAAATATCGAGTCTATTTAGGACATTTTTTACCAGTATCTGCTGAATTCATATATTAGCAAACTAATTAACTTGAAACATAGCAGATAACCAAATCTGAAGTACAAGATATAAATAGGATGACCAGATGTCCCTGATTATGCGGGGCGGGTCCAGATTTTAATAGGTCCCACTTCAGTATATGTCCAGGAAAATGTCCCGGATTTTCTTAATAGTAGAAGTGAATTTTGCTAGTGCTTTTATAAGTTTATATCATTATTATTATTATTATTATTATTATTATTGAGAAACAAGATTTGGAAGCAGTTCATAGATTGCCAACATACAACACAAGAAAAACTAAACCTATAATTGTAAAGTTCAAAAACTTGCAGACAAAGAATGAATGGATGAAGAAAAAGAAGAGAAACAAAATTGTAAGTAAAGACATTATCAGCAATGGAGATGATAGTCTTATTTTCTTAAATGACAATCTAACCAAAAATCAGAAATTTTTGTTGTGGAAAACAAAATTAAAAGCTAAAGAAAAATTATATAAGTTTGTGTGGATTAAGAATGGTACAATCATGGTAAGAAAAGGTGAAACTTCAAATGTAATAAAAATTTTTGATATAGATGACTTAAAAAAACTGGTGTAAGGAAATGGCTAATGATATACTGTACAATGATATTACAAAATATCTGTATTATAATGATACTTCTGAATTGGAAAATTTGGAGGAATGGAAAGATATAATTAATAATAAGGATTTGAAAGATAGTAATTTCTTATATTATACATGTAAATATTATACATCTTAATATAAGATCAGTTAGAAAAAATTGGGATTTGTTTGTTTGTAAAATTAATTCATTACTAGAATTAATTGATGTTATCATCTTGACAGAAGTAAATATACTTGAAAATGAGGTACAATTGTATAATATTAACTATTGGAATATGCATTATAAATAAGAAATGAACAAAAAGGTGGAGGAATTATTATTTATACTAAATTTAACATTAAGGTTGAAAGAGTTCATATATTTTCAATTAATTTTGAAAATTTAAGTCTTACATTAAAAAATGATATGTGGAAAACTAATATAAATATTTTTGCTATCTAAAGACCTCCAAAACAAAAAATTAAGTTATTCATAAATGAAATGGAAGAACATTTTCAAATACATAATATGTTTTTTGGAAATAATTGTGTGATAATTGGAGATATGAATATAGATTTATTTAAATTTAATGAAAGTAATAATGTAAAATTATATTTAGAAACTTTAGCTTATCAAGGATTTAAAAATTGTTTATATGGCATTATAAGATATGGAAAAACTTCTACAAAAACTATAAAAACTAATATTGATCATATCTTTCTGAATGATTTACATACAATTTATAAAAGTTTTATTATAAAAGAAAACATTTCAGATCACTTTTTAACATCTTTGAGTTTAAATTTAGATAGCATACATAATATAAACAGTACCTATAAAAAATTAAAATATATAAGAAAAAAATATAAAAACATTGATTACTGTTTATTAGAAAAGAATTTGCAGGGTTTATTAGAAAGAATTCATAATACACAAATTGAAGATCCAAATGTTCTATATAATAATATTTTAAGTGAATTTAATAAATCCAAAAGATGTATTACTTATTACACAAATGAATCTGTAATTTCTAATTATTATTCAGGAGTTTCTTATAGTAAAAAACACTAAGAGAGACAGAATAAAGGTGATCGAATACATAAAGAATGGATAACTAAAGAATTAATTGAAGAAATAAAAATAAGAGACAAATTATTTAAAAAATATAAAAACAATAAAAGTAATGAGCAATATTATAATAATTATAAGAATTTAAGAAATATACTAACATCAAAAATAATAAAAGCAAAAAATAATTATTATTATAATAAATTTAAAAATGATGTAAATAACCCAAAAATCTGTTGGGAAAAAATAAATGCTTTATTAGAAAGAAAAAAAGGTAATAAACATAAAACTGAAAAAGAAAATGAAATAAATAGGTTTGCACAAGAAATAGAAGATAAAAACAAATTTAAAACACTTGCAGAAAAATTTTGTAATTATTATCATAAAATAAGTAATAATTTTAATATAAATTGTAAAGAGAATTTATTACAAGATATAAATATTTCGTATTTAATAAATACAATTGTAATTGATGTACCAAATGATGAAGAGATAATAAATATAATAAATGGGATGAAAAATAAAAAATCAATTGGACATGATCAAATATCTATTTCTGATATCAAAGAGAAAAAGGAACTTTTTGCTAATTTGATAGCATTAATGATAGAATTAATTCTCAATAAAGAAATCTATCCAAATAATTTAAAAATATCCAAAATTGTTCCAATATTCAAAAATAATGCTTTTAATGATTGTAAAAATTATAGACCTATTGCTGTGTCATCAACTATAAATAAAATAATAGAAAATACAACTAAATTATTAGAAAAATTTTGTGGGCATATTAATAAAAATTTAAATAAAAATCATTTTGTACTATTAATAACTATTGACTTGAGTAAAGCTTTTGATCTGATAGATCATAATTTGCTTTTGATTAAATTGAAAAAATATGGAATAAGAGGTAAAATATTTAATATTATGAAAAATTATCTAGAAAATAGAAAGATTTATGTGCAAATAAATAAAATATTAAGTAAAAGGAAAACAATTAATATTGGAAAGCCACAAGGATCCAATTTAGGGCCAATTTTATTTATAATTTTTTTAAATGATCTTTTTTATGTTTTAAAAGATTGTTATACATATGTATATGCTGATGTAATAATAATATATACATCAGGTTTAAATTTGGAGAATTTGAATAAAACTTTACAGGATAATTTTAATATTTTACAAAAATGGCTTCATGATAATAAACTTGTTCTTAATAATGAAAAAACAAAAGGAATATTAATAAAACCCAAAAAGAAAATAGTAGATAAAAAAATTACATTCATAATACATTCAGATGACTGTTTACATGGAAATAGTACAAAATGTATTTCTTGTACTGAAGTTGATATAATAAATAATTTTAAATATTTAGGTATAATTATAAATGATTTTTTTACATGGGATAATTACTTAAATATTTTATATAAAAAACTAAATGCAACCATATATATATTTTATTATATAAAAAATATTCTTTCACTTAATATAAAAATTTTAATTTATTTTGCAATTTTTGATTCTTTAATAAATTATGGAGTTAATATATGGGCAAATGTAGGAAATATACATTTGGAAAATTTAAAAAATCTACAAACCAAAGTTTTAAAGTTGATATTTCCTAAAAACATTTGGAATAATATTAATAAAAGGAAACAAATATTACTAAAATACAATATATTATATCCTAAGCAAAAATTTATATATAATATAATAATAAAGAATTCTTATAGTGTTGTTAAATTAAAAGATGAAAGTATAAAAGAAAATTATAATTTGAGAAATAAAAATAGAATAAAACTTGATTATCCTTATATCTATAATGAATATGGTATAAGAAATTTAAATTATATAATTGAGAAAACCTTTAATGATGTAAATTGGAATGTTTTTAAAGATTGTAAAAGAATTTCCATTGTAAAAAATAATGTAAAAAGTTAGATATTAGATAATATTAATTAATAATTTGTTAATTTTATGCTGTGCTAATTTGTTTTTCGTTGATATTTTTGTTTCAAATTGGTTGAGGAAGTTGATTTTGTAATTTTTATAAATTTTATTTAAATGTAATTTTTTTAATATAATTATTATGTATTAAAATAAATACAGCACCTGTTGATAGGAATTTATATTCCTAACGGGACTGAAATGTAATTTAAAATAACGAAGAAATAAATAAGTAAATAAATAAAATATAAATATTATTATTACTATTGTAAAGTTTTTGGCATCCGCAGAATGTTAAAATTTTATGCAGTACGAAAGTCAAAGTTGCTTTTTTTTTTTTTAGTCGTCAATGTTCTCCTGTTCCAGATTGATGTCGGAAAAATCTGGTCGCCCCAGTTATAAATAAATAAAATATATAATTTTCTAGAATTCTGTTTTTTTTTATGTTTTCTGAAATTTTATTAAAAAAATCGACAGTTAGAAACTTTATATTATATATATTACTATAATATTCCTAGTAAATAATCTACTGGTTTAGCAGAGCTGTGCGAAACTTTACTGCATGTGTTTGAGCATTAAAGTAATAATTAACGAGAGTGGAAACACTGGGTTTTTTTTATAAAATTGCATTATAACTTAAATTGATACAAATGATTTAATCACAAAGGCTTCTATTTTTTCAAAGTTCCAAGTTCCATGTTTATCAGTTCTTATCTTCGTCTGCATTAACACTGAATATCTTCTACGCTAATCTCTATTACTGGTCCATTTGTTAATCCTAACTGATTAACTTCTCACCTAGTGTGATTAATATTTATAATTCTATCTTTTCATCTAGTATGATTCTACCATAATTTAGAATCTTACTTGCCCTAAAATTATCATTGTAATCTTTCATCTACCATGAATATATAAAGATCTATTCACCTAGTATGATTGTGAACTATTCTTCCAAAAGTATGAATTATTTCACTTTCATACACTTCATTACACCTACGATCATTTATTCATTTACGAATATTCAACTTCTTTAATATTCTTTCTAGTTCTAGTTGAATATATTTCCTAACAGTAAATTACTTTAATACTTATTTAGCATTCTATTAGTTATTTGCTGTTCTCAAATTAGTCATGCAATGATTTATTACTTCAAATCAAACGTTCGTGATCGTAGCACAAAATAGTCTTAATATAGTCTATCCTAGCTTCATCTGTTTTACTTGATGAATATTAATATTATCACTATACTCTTTTAGTTTATTCATTTAATAGTTCTTGCTTCTAAAGATAATGTTCCTATCTTTAACTATTTATGTCACTAAGACTTTCGTATTCGACAATCCTAAAGGTCAGCTATTTTTGCACGTTGCTCGAACCTAAGCCTGTCTCTTGTGTTCCGACCGTCCTCGGAAATATTTAAGTATAGCTTTCTACTTACAATTGGTTGAGATCGTTGAATCATTTACTCTTCCTCTGGTAAATGTCACACTGCGATGTCCCATCTGATGTTTCCGCCAGATTAATCGCATGTCCCGGCTCGGCTTTCATTTCTCTCCTGAAATGAACACGTTGCCAGACTTTACTTAGCTCGAACGGATATTTTATCTGTCCGTTCCACCGGATAGCTACCGACACTTCAGTATCATAGCGATGCAACCATCTCTCAGGTTTCCTATTGTTCTACTCGAAGCTTCGCCGTTTCTACAGCAACTTATGAAATTAATCGAGTTTCCGGGTAATCTCGCAGATAATTTTAACTGTTCTGTTGGTGAGGTAATCTTTTACCTTTGATTACAACTATTTTCTTTTCACTTTAAAAAGTATGTTTAAAGCCATTTATTATACTTATATTTATTTTTTAAAATAAAATAAATTATCCCACAAATATAAAGTAATATATTAAAGCTAATTTAACAAAATGTTGGAATCTGCTTTCGACATTCCTTCCTTTAAAATACATAAGTTTTGCTGCTTAATTTTTTCTATGTCTTGGAGAGTAAGGCTTCACAAACTCGGTTGTCTATTGTTCGCCAGATATATTTGTAATATTTAGAAATAAATAAATTATATCTTTAGAAAGCCTACATCCTAGATAGCTGCTGCGATCCTCTACATAGGAAACTCCACACCCGATTTGAAAATTTTGTAAGACTGTCAAAAGATTTCTGTAGAGAATTTGAATAAATTTAATTAATTATTTATTGTATTTTTTTTGCTTTCCCCTGGTGTAATTTCATGTTAAAAGATTTTATTGTAATATGATTTGTATTTAAGCTGAAGCGCCGTGATATTGAAATATCACGCCAGGTGTCGCTTCTGCGGAAAAAGGTTTTTTCGTATATAATGCGATTTTGTTTTTTAGTGGAGATAAAAGCTTCATGATGTCGATTTTCGTTCTGGATCTTTTACAGCGGAAAGAGATGGATCGTTTTCCGTAAGACTTGTAATTGGAAATGTTTGAATATGATATTTGATGTTTAAATTAAATGTAATACCTATTTTAATTATTTATTTTCCTTTTAAATTTTTGCTAGATCTCTATTTTGCGGGGCCTAACGTTGGTTAATGGATAAAGGCGAGGCGAAGAATTTGACTTAACCCTTGCGGCGTAAGACTGAAGGCATTTTATGACTGGAGGAAATATTTGGCGTAACACTAAATTACTTTTTGCTGGGATTATGGAAAGATTAAATGTTTGGGACAGGAACGGCAAATGATTATACAAATCAATTTGAATCCTGAAAGATTAATCGTTTTTGTAGATGTTTAGTAATCCAGTGTTATTTCCGCTGCCAACATTTCATAGGATAGACGTAACCACGCTACGGTTATCAACTGGGCTTGATAAGATAATAATGTGCGATATGTTTTGGTTAACGTTGACAAAAGGAATGTCTATTTATTTTATTATCAATTTTCAAGGTATGGGACTTTTACGTCTTGCGATCGCCGTATGATAATTGCGTGTTCGACAAGGAACACTTTCAGTTGGTCGATTCAGCAGATTTCAAAGAACATTATTTGATTAAATATTTGAATTACAGAGACTTGGAGTAATTTTATGTATTTAATGGAAGTTATTGTGTAACTGATTACATATGATTCTAGAGAATTAGGATTAAGATACATTGCCAAGATTTACAAAATATAGGATATTTTGGGGACGTTCGATTTTGTATAGGCTTTAATGACATTTACATATGTTGAATTAATTTGCCGACTGTAACAATTTTCATGTGTTGTGCATAATGTTGCATTAGGGAATTTTGTTCTATGAACTTTCGAACGTACGTTTAAAGTCGGCATTGGTATAAAGCTTTGCTTTAAGATATTAATCTTGGTTGATTATCTAGAATTAAGATGTATAGAAACATGAATACTTACTTGCATAGTTTAACCTTGCTTTATGATTTTTAATCTTGGATGTTTATATTTTAGATTATGTGTGATATAATCTTGAACACATAATCGTATGCTCTTATAATTAGTGTTTAAACTAGTTTCGATTATTGAACTTTATTTTCCTGTTACAAATTCTTTGCTATTTCTTTTGCATTTTTAAATTCTGTAGTATGACATTTACATTTATTTAAGACCTGATGATTAAATTTCTAGGGAGTCATCACGGAAATTAAGAATGTCTTAATAAGAACATTAAAAGGAATAGAGATTTTACAATTTCGTTCAAATAAATCTTTTAGTTCAGTCTGCGAATCTATTAGGATTAATGCAAGCACAAGACTTCGTTATCCCCACAAGTCCCGCAGTCCCCTGGTGCGGGGTATTTTTTTAACTATGAACCCCAACCCTATCTTCAACTGGTCCGTTGTTAGAAAGAAAACGGACAAAAAAAAATCTACTTAATATTCTACTTCAATAATTCAAAGATAGGAGGTAATTTAAAAAAAGAGACAAGTTTGATGTGAAGTTACAAAATTATATTTAAATACTAACTATTTCTTCAAATTTCTTTAGAACCGATTTAAAACACTAATGTTAATTCAAAGGATACATTGACAGCACGAAATAATATATGCAAAAAAAGGATGTTTTTTTTTTTTTTTTGGTTTCCGTTTTTTTAAGATAATATTAAATTTCCTATATTATCTTGTATTAGATCTGTATTTTAAAAAAAGATATATGATTCGATTTGTTTCAGTAAAAAAAAGATAAATAGTTTTCTAAAATATTAACTTTGAGTTTTCGAGATGCGTCGGGATTGTTTTTCAATGATTGTATTTGTATCAACATTTATCGTTTATTACTATTTTCAGGTTACTTGTTTTGGTAATCATGATATTCTCATTTATATGACATAGGAAGATCAGCATAAAAAAAAGAAGAAAACTCATGATGATATTATTGTTTTTTTTTTTTTTAAGAAGTCAATTAATAATTCTCGGTTCGATCTTAATTTCTTCGAACTTTCTTTGTCTTTTAATCCTTGTCACTCAATTGTACCATTTCTTCTAGTAGAAAGACAATATGAAGTGCTAACTCTTCAAATAAGTGTTACCAAAACTAATATTGGCAATCCAGAACTATAGCGCTAGTTTTTCACATTCCATCTCTAATTGTTAATATTATATTGTAATAATTTTTATTGAACCTCAAGGGTTAGTTAAAACATTATTTTGCATTAGTAGTATGTATTTCTCTTCGTAAAGGATTAGATGCTACCACAAACAATCGCATTACACTGTTATGATGATTATATGAGATTCTGCTAATAACTTTATTGATAAATTCATTGCAAATGTAATAACACTTACTTTTACGATAACTTATTTTTATTCAAACATTAAAAATAATGTCCAGGTATATAAGGGTTTATTTAGGGGATTGAGGGCTGGAGGAGCCTGGTTCAGTTTCTGAAGGAGGTTCGAGAATTTTGTGGAAGAAGTTGAAGGTGAGAAGTTATATACTTTTTGTCAGTGTTGTTGCTTGTTTCTACAAATGGGATTTTTATTCAGGAACTGTTTCCTTCCAAAAGAATTAATGAACTTGATTTAGTTTTTCTTAACACTGCAATGTCATTGTGAATTGGGACAATGCAATAATCGTTTCTTGAATCTCGGTTTAAAATGATTCAGTCACTACCTCTAGGAAAGCGATAGGTAGCATTTAAGAAAGTTGAGAATTTTATATTTTAAAAATTTGAATTTGGATTTCGTCCTTATCTTCTTATTTTAGATTCTACGATGGCTCTTAAACCACGGGGTATTTAATCTAGAACAAAATATTAGCCAAAATGCATTTTCTTTTTTCATTTCTATCAATTCTAACTGCAAAACAAAAAAAAACAAAAACAAATCAAAATATTGTGTTATTTTTCTGGTTTTTTTCTGTTTTTTATTTACCTTATGAGCTCCTTTAACTTATTTCATTGCGATTCATTAATAAGAAGGAAAAATTGAAATATTTTTTTTAATAACAGCTTTTTGTGAAATTAAATCCATTTAGGAGCAAAATTTCCAAACCCTTTTTTAACTAATTTTGCCACAATCATAGTGAAAGACGTTCATTTCTTCTTATGTTAATGTTGTTTCTGGCTTTTTCAAAATCGAAGATGGATATAAATTTACAAATTTAGATGGATATAATTGTTTCTTTAAAATTAAGATATTTTATTCTTTCATACCTTTTCGAAGACTTGGAAATAAAATAATAAATAAGTTTTAATAAGAGTAATAAGTGGTCAGATTGGGATTGAAGAATTAGCCTGATTATAAATAAACTTATCTATATATTGTGGTGAATTAAAATTTGGCCTCTGGTTCGTGAAAGAAGTTAGACTGAGTCTAGCTGGATCTGAACTGCGATAAATGATCTGGATCTTTGGGATCTGTTTATTTTTGGGAGAGCATGAGTTTCAATACCCTACGTACAGTGGCTGTTATTGATTGGTGTGCTTTACAATTCTTCATTGGGGGATTTAAGAGACATGTGATCTGAACTGATTTTAACTGTAGCTTTTAAATTATAGGAAATTATGGGCACCAACGGCAAGAATTTAAAAATAAACAGAATCGACGGTTAACGGTAGAATTTAAAATATACAGTAGATTAAATAATGATTGATTAAAACACTAAAAATATAAGAGTATAAAGAATAAAATAAAATAAATACAAATACTACTGTAAAATTTAAATTATACCGCTTAATGTACACAGTTTTTAGTTTTTTTTTTTTGGGGGGGGGGGGTTCTAAGGATTTTGTAAAATATCCACTCAGTTATAGAACTATTTCATAATAAACGTTTCAAAGATAACTTTTCAAAATATTAAGTAAGGTTTTCTTCTCTTTCTTTCTTTCTTTCTTTCTTTTTTTCTTTTCCTCTACTTTCTTTAATTTTGAGATCAGGGCTTCAGTCCCCCGCCCTCCCCGTGAATGCGACACTATATATATCGTATAAATGAAGGAATGCTTTCAGAGAATCTAGTCTCGGCAACATACATTTTTTGTTATGCAATTTCTGTGTTTGAATGTTTTGTTACTGAACATGCTTTTTAGTGCTTCATATTAAATCGGAAATCGAGTCCTATCTCTATTGAAGAGAATGTATTGAATTTATTTCCCGCCATTATGATAAGACATTGAAGAATTAAATAAAGATGTCATTGTATTCTGAATAAATATATGTGAGTAGTTTAACGTATAATATGTAATAATTAGTAAATGTAGAAAAACAAGAGACTGCAGAAGGTAGACGATGACAATAAAGACAAATATATATACGTAATAAAAACGAATTAATTTATTATTTGCGGTTTCAGTCTGTGGTAGAGAGTAAATTTTTTTCGATACGGAGTATTAACAAAATCATCAACCGTATGCGATAGGATTAGTAACCCTAAATCTTCGATGTATTTTGGAACTTTACTTTGCTCCTTAATCAGGGCGAACAAACTTTACCTGTTTTCTGTAAACTGCTACACGTCATAAAGTTGTAACCTTCTTGGTTGTTCTTCTGAGCCCTAAAATAACCCTGATTGAATAACTGTAATGCTTAACTACTTTTGCAGAGTAAATAAATACTTTTACACTCAACGTTAAATCAATAGCAATTTATTTACAAAACGATGAATCAGTTCCTTTATATACATACAAATTCTTCTTCTGATATTCTTATTTTTTCCATTAACACTTGTATGGTATCAGCCTGAATATTAACTAACAGTTCTTTGTATTAATATCCACTTTATTAAAAGTTCGTTTACACTTGACCTTTCTTCTAAAATGCAAAACTTTAAACTTTTAATACTATCCTTGGACGTCTTCATAAGACTATGAACTTATCCTTTAAGTTCTAAACTAAATTCTTTAACGTTTAACAACGTCCTCGGAAAAGAATACGCTTGATCCTTTTACCTATCTATACTTTACATTAATAAGATTCCACCTTTTATTAATGAACGTACTTTATCATTAAACTTAGTCCGTATTATCTTGACTAAATCTTCTACTTATAAAAGCTTTATCATCTTGATAAATCCTTGCGCTTTGCTAGCTAAGAACTTTCTATGAGCCTTTAATCTTTCGTTATACTTGCTTGATTAATCTTTTAACAAATTACTTTAAATCTTGGACTAGACATCTTTCTTATCTTTATCTTTCTTAAATTCTTGATTAATCTTTAAACGCCGTTAAATACAATCAGGAATAGGCATTTCGATTCTTCCGAAAAAATATCTTTCTGCTGAATTAAAATGAAAATAAATTGACTTATATTATTTTCATCTTTGAAGATTTATCGTAATCAGAACATCCTTCCATAAGCCTAATCTCGTCGTAAGTTGCGTTGCCTAGCGACAATAAAGCAACTCCTGAAAAATATCACAAATTTAGATTAGTTCCTTTGGCGTATGAAGGTTGAAAATCCTATTTCAACTCTCGATAAATTCCTTGCATTAATTCGGTACACAAATCCTTTTCTTTTGATCGAATAAAATTGCCAAAGATTCCATTTTTGATTCCTGAGCCTTAAGAGAACCAACGGCCTTCCGAAATGCATCTATTCATGGTGAAATCAGAACTGCAACTCTTCATGGCGAAATCAGAACAGCATCTCATTCAGTCATGGCGGCCTCCATTACAATGACACACCGTTCCTCTGATCGCGAGTCTTTAATTATTGCCTTGAACAATTGGTCAGAAGTCAAGATTCTTTGCCGTGAACTTTTGGCTTGCGATTGTTGTAGCATCTGGATTCCTTCGATGCAATTGTTCCTTGTGATAATTGCTTCTTTAAATTATATTTACACAACAATCCTTCCCTCCAATTATCACAAGGATGTACTTAACAAAAAAACATATGACAATCATTCTACTAGGCTGAAATGTTCAATTTCTTTCTTAACACTTCACATCTTGTTTTGCCTATCACTTTGTAAGCAAGTCAGCTTCGTTACTTTCGCTTGAAATATACTTGATTCTTTAACATCACCTAGAAGTTTAAAAGTTCTATAGTATGTTCTTTTGGTTATCTATTTCTAAAAATCCTCTCGTAATCGGTGCGATGAACTCACTTCCCTTCATTTTAAAATCTCTAAGAGGGTCAATAAACTTTGATTTGTCCTTCTCACGTGTATGATATCATCGCTAATGGTATTGACTCTTATTCTATAAGGTCAATCGCTTCCCTCCATGTCTCGATGCGGGTGGCTTCGGGAAGTTGGAAATTTTCCTTTACTTTGCTTTGTCTTGCAGACATTGGCCTTTGGATTCCCCGAAATCTTTCTACTTCTGAGATTCAGGTAGGTGTCATCATTATCTTGTCTTTCACTATCTGAACTATAGCGGTAACTCTCTGGGTAGCTTTCTTCATCAGAACTTTCTTCAGAAATTCTTTTTTCTTCAAAATCATCTTTCTTCTTTGAACCGTTATCTTCCGAGACGTTCTCGTCAGATGAGCTTGAATCTTTTTCAGTTTTCTTATTCATGCTGGCGTCCAGAATGTCGTAATGTTCCTTCTTGAAGTTGCTGCTACCTAGCAGCTCGCAGCCTCTTCTATTTTCATTGAATGAGACATTTCTCGTTTCTTCAATGCGTCTCTTATCCACGTCATAGACGATATATCCACGTGTTGTGGTTGAGTATCCAAGAAATATCCCTTTTCTGACTCTTGGATCAAACTTGTGACTAAGCTGCGACTTTGGTACCTTTATGTACGTGATGCATCCGAACATTCTAAGATGGCTTACTCTTGGTGCTGTTTTGTTCTTGTACCAGCATGTCAACGGTATCTTGTTCTTTACACTTGTATGGGGTGTTCTGTTGAGTAGATAGTTGGCACATCTTACTGCATGGTGCCAGTAGCTAATTGGAAGTCTCGATTCAAGTTATATTGTTCTAGCAGTATCCAGATAGAACGGTTGAAGCGTTCGGCAATCCCATTCTGCTGGGGTTGGTACGCCGAAGAGTGTTGGTGCTTGATCCCATAGGTCTTCAACAACTCCTTGATGCGCTGACTATTGAATTCTGTCCCTTGGTCCGTTAGCAGATGTTTAGCCTTACATCCACTGGATCTTTCAGCGTATGTGATAAATGACCTTATACTCTCGTATACATCCTCTTTGCTATCAATAATCTTGACAAAGCTACGACGGGAATAGTCGTCTACGAATGTCAAGATGTATTTCTTCTGTTGATCCTTAGAAGACTGGATGGGTCCACATAAATCAGAATGGACGTATTCTAATGGCTTCGAGGAACGGATCTCATTAATTCTCTTATGGCTGATGTTAGTGGCTTTTCCTTGTTGACAGCTTTCGCAGAAGACTCCGCCTCCGTCTTCTGGGATGTTAACTGTCTCCAAACCTTTTAGTAAGCCGTTATCTTTGATGATCTTCATCTTGGCCAAAGATAGGTGTCCAAGTCTCTCGTGCCATAGTACATATTTCTTGTGCTGATCCTGATTGAAGTAGCTAACTTCTTTAACTTCATCCTCCAACGGGACATAATCTACTTTAAACAGATAATCGGATTTCTTTCCTTCAATAACTGTCTTTCCCAATTTGTCTTTTACCGTATATATTTTCTTGCAGATGTGTTGGGTAAATCCTACGTCGTCGAGTTTCCCTGCACAGATAAGATTCACAGACATGTCAGGTGCATAGTAAGTTTTGTACAATAACACTTCTTGAGTCCTTCCACCTGATAATTTTGCAGTAAACTTGACCGTACCGATTCCCATAACTTTAACGGGTTTATCGGAAACTCCATAAACCTGAATGGGGTCTTTCATGTCTTCAAAATCTACGTAGAATTGCCTATTGTTACAAATGTGGCTCGTGGAGGCACTGTCGATGTACCAGTTTCCTTTTCTTTTGGATGTCTCATCATTTTCGTACAGGACTACTACGCCAGCAAATTGTTTCTGTTTGGGCTTGCTTCCATTTCGTTTCTTCTGTTCTTTCGCTGTCGACTTTGTCGGGTACCTCGAGTCTCTCTTGCGACAGAACCTCGCAAGATGTCCAATCTTGCCACAATTGAAACATCTTCTTCCTTCAGACGGCCTATCTTGCTTACCTTCGTCTTTAGGGGAAACCTTGTTCTGGAGACATGTCTCAGGTGAACTTTCAGGAGGCTTGATATTACTATGTCTTCTCCTGTATTCCTTTAAAATTCGTTCGATTACCAACTCAGAATTGTAGTTATTCTCATCTAGTAGAACTAAAATTGTTTGTGCAACAGAGTCATAATCTTTTGGTAACCCAGATAATAT
Organism: Thereuonema tuberculata; assembly: GCA_023159025.1. NCBI lineage: Eukaryota > Metazoa > Arthropoda > Chilopoda > Scutigeromorpha > Scutigeridae > Thereuonema > Thereuonema tuberculata. The sequence continues at coordinate 357,423,268 of JAFIDM010009631.1, forward strand.
TAAATAGCTGAACTCGTCATCTGGAATCATACCACCTTTTGCCGTGATGTCTTCGACAATTAATTTGAGCTTTAAAATATTGTCGGGCAAGTTCTCATCGTTGGCTAATTTACTCACTGAATACAAATCTCTCTTTAAGTCAGATATCTTTATCTTGTCTACTACATTGTATTTCTTCTCGAGTTCTTGTAGTAGCTTGTGTGGATCTCTATTCTCTTTAATCAGCAATCTGAATCGCTCCTCGAACGAATCAGAAATTATGCCAACGGCTCTCTGCGCTTTGTTCAACAATTTAAACTTGATAGGCTTGTCTTCCATAGCCTGTAGCTCTGCCATGGGGGTAATCGCAACGTCCCATAAACCTTCCTTTTGCAATGCAATGCGAATCTGCATCCTCCAACGGCTGTAATTGTCTCCACTGAATTTCAGTATGTTGGCAGCCATTTTTGATGAACTTTGAATCCACTCTTATCAATGAATATACTTCAAAATGACCTTCAAATCTCTAAGTACCATAACTGGATGCTAGGGATTTTAACCTATTTGCGAGACAATAATTCTTTTCTTTATGCAGTGGAGGTAGAAGCAAGAGTCAATAACCATTTTGTGAAACGATAATTCTTTTTCTTTGCGGAATAACCGTCTTATTTGTTTTAACTGCGAAGTGGAAACGTGCGCCTAGGCCTCATAACCATCTTGTGGGTAAACTGCGCAGTGGAAGCGTGAGCCTGGGCCGCATAACCATCTTGTTTGTTTTAACTGCGCAGTGGAAGCGTGCTGGGCCCATAACCATCTTGTGGTAGAGAGTAAATTTTTTTCGATACGGAGTATTAACAAAATCATTAACCGTATGCGACAGGATTCGTAACCCTAAATCTTCGATGTATTCTGGAACTTCACTTTGGTTCTTAATCAGGGCGAACAAACTTTACCTGTTTACTGTGAACTGCACGTCATAAAGTTGTAACCTTCTTGGTTGTTCTTCTGAGCCCTAAAATAACCCTGATTGAATAACTGTAATGCTTAACTACTTTAGCAGAGTAAATAAATACTTTTACACTCAACGTTAAATCAATAGCAATTTATTTACAAAACGATGAATCAGTTCCTTTATATATATACAAATTCTTCTTCTGTTATTCTTATTTTTTCCATTAACACTTGTATGGTATCAGCCTGAATATTAACTAACAGTTCTTTGTATTAATATCCACTTTATTAAAAGTTCGTTTACACTTGACCTTTCTTCTAAAATGCAAAACTTTAAACTTTTAATACTATCCTTGGACGTCTTCATAAGACTATGAACTTATCCTTTAAGTTCTAAACTAAATTCTTTAACGTTTAACAAAGTCCTCGGAAAAGAATATGCTGGATCCTTTTATCTATCTATACTTTGCATTAATAAGTTTTCACCTTTTATTAATGAACATTCTTTATCATTAAACTTAGTCCGTATTATCTTGACTAAATCTTCTATTTATAAAAGCTTTATCATCTTGATAAATCCTTGCGCTTTGCTAGCTAAGAACTTTCTATGAATCTTTAATCTTTAGTTATACTTGCTTGATTAATCTTTTAACAAATTACTTTAAATCTTGGACTAGACTTTATCTTTCTTAAATTCTTGATTAATCTTTAAACGCCGTTAAATACAATCAGGAATAGGCATTTCAATTCTTCCAAAAAAATATCTTTCTGCTGAATTAAAATGAAAATAAATTGACTTACATTATTTTCATCTTTGAAGATTTATCGTAATCAGAACATCCTTCCCTAAGCCTAATCTCGTCGTAAGTTGCGTTGCCTAGCGACAATAAAACAACTCCTGAAAAATATCACAAATTGAGATTAGCTCCTTTGGCATATGAAGGTTGAAAATCCTATTTCAACTCTCGATAAATTCCTTGCATTAATTCGATACACAAATCCTTTTCTTTTGATCGAAAAAAATTTGCCAAAGATTCCATTTTTGATTCCTGAGCCTTAAGAGAACCAACAGCCTTCCGAAATGCATCTATTCATGTGAAATCGGAACTGCAACTCTTCATGGCGAAATCAGAACAGCATCTCATTCAGTCATGGCGGCCTTCATTACAATGACACACCGTTCCTCTGATCGCGAGTCTTCAATTGTTGCCTTGAACAATTGGTCTGAAGTCAAGATTCTTTGCCGTGACCTTTTGGCTTGCGATTGTTGTAGCATCTGGATTCCTTCGATGCAATTGTTCCTTGTGATAATTGCTTATTTAAATTATATTTACACAACACAGTCTCCCACGGAAGACCAACTTTCAGGTGAGCGCATGACACAAGAAAAGAGAATGGCATTAACTCCATGCGGGAGATTCAAACCGTCGCTGGTAAATATATA
>JAFIDM010009631.1:357439048-357468336 GCA_023159025.1 Thereuonema tuberculata
ACGCAGACAAGATCAGTAAATACACTGATCTAGCACACGAGCTCCAGAAGCAGTGGAGGCAGGATCGAGTACGTGTTGTACCCATCGTTCTGTCTGCCACTGGTCTCAGCACCACAGTCTCAGCACACTAGGACTTCACAAAATCACTTATGCACAACTGCAGAAGGCTGTGGTACTCAACACTACACGCATAGTTAGGAAATTTTTGGACACAAGCACACAACCCTAATCATTCTTGCACACATCTTTACACTTGGCAGTATGTGCTTTGGTCCTTGACCCGCCATATTGTTTTTGCTGGGGAAACCCAAGGTTTGAAACATACAAACATAATAATAATAATATTTTTTTCCCAGACTTACTATTGTTTTCAAAAACCTGTGTGTAGATGCAGCATTTATTTGAAATTTAGATTAATAATATTAGTCTAAACATGATATAAATTTAATCTAATACAAATTTGAGAATCGAATAAAGCATAATAATTAAGACTTTTAATTTTGAGAGGTAATATATTTTTTATGTAGTGAGAAATATAGATTGTTGAGTTTAGTTTTTTATATAGAATATTTATTTGGGTATTCCATGTAAATAAATTGTAAATAATAATAATAATAATAATAATAACCTGTATGTTATCTCATTCTTTCATATGTGACCTTTGGAAGAGGTTGGAGGGGTTAAAGGTTACGAGACAAAACACGAAGGGGAGGGATCTGACACAAATTGTTCACTTGTCAGATTTTCAAGAAAAGAAAAGCAATGATACCCAAAATTTAACAGTGTAACCTCTGGGTGAAAAGTTATGAGCAAATAAACTCACAAATGATCCACCTTGAAATAGTATTTAATTTTCCCTTTTCGTGATTTGTATTTTGAAAATTAGGAAAAAGCAAGAAAAAATCTACTAAAATAAATAAGAAAAATAAAGATATTTACAGTAAAATAAAGAACGCACATAACTAAACAAAACACAAGTTCACTGAGCTATTTTTTGATATTTGTGCTGGAAATTGGAGATATTACTGTTTCGAGGCTTATTGGCCTATCATCAGTCCAAATCCATGCAGCATACCAAGCTTAGTGAAATGGGATGATATACAAAACGGACAAACATACAAATCAATGATCCCTGAATTACAAAAACATCAAACTAAAATAAAGAATAAAAAGTAGTAAATAATTAATCTCCCGCTAGCGTTTAGCTTAGCATCAAGGAATTAATATATAACAAGATTAGTAATTAGACAATAGATTTAACGTGCGTTATTATATTTCTACTAACGCACGTTAAATCTATTGTCTAAAAATAAAGATATAAAAATAAAATAAAATAAAATAAACTTTCATTACGATGTATATTTCTACAAACAAATCAAAGATTTCATTAAATGTCTGCAAAATTACACTTTGATAATAGAATGAAAACGCGAATTTCCATCTCACAAAAGCTGTCTTTAATCAAATGATTTTGGTGCGAAATTTTTCTTATGTTTTGAATGTTTTCTGATGAAGTATCATTCAATAAAGTGAACTGTATTTAACAGTCTTACATGAATGTTTAATATATGTTTAAATTATAGAAACGTAAAATGACCATTTTAAAATTGAAATCGAAACTTTTCGTCTTTTCAGCACTACGCTCGCTTCTGTTGTGATAATAAATCACGTCACTTCCTGTGTTTGGACATTTTTTAAAAGCTTATAACTTTTGATATATAATTGTTTTAATTTTTTTAAGCTGAACATTTTGATATATAATTTATGAATATCTTTTATTGACAACGAAAAGGGTCTCCAAGTTAGTGGTTTTGATTTCATTATGGGAAATTTTAAAAATTAAAGGCTAAGCATTAAAGGTAAAAAAAAGTGAAAGTTTTCAGAGTTATTCGTTGAACGAAACATACTTTTTTTTTATTTTTTTTAAAGATAATGTAACTTCTTCTTTGTCAATCAAACTTTAACTATTATTTAAATTTAAGCCTTTTCACAACTGATGAATTGTAGTAAATGTTGCTGTGGTGTTAATTTTTCATCGTTTGTGAATTGATATCAAACAATCGGACAAATAAATAACTGTAAGTAGAATGCGACAGCAAAAGCTATTTGAATGTTGTATAGCCTGGAATGTTTGACAATCAGTTTTCAAACGGGAAGAGAGATAGTTTTTCCGTTTGTAAATATTTTTAATACTCCTCAGGGATAATTTTTCAACATGAATAAGTTATCAAAACAAAATGAATAAGTTACATTGCGAACTAATAATGCAAATGGGCTTCACCTTATAGGTTCCGAGATTTTAATCTATCAAAAGTCCAGACCCCCTCCACCCCAAAAAGAAACCTTCAAAAAAAATGATGTATGAAAATTTTATATTTTCATCCGGAACTGAAGCTTACCATGAAACGAATGATGAAATACATTACATCTTTACAATATCACTTATTCTAATGGACCACTTGAGGTTTACGCCCCTACCGATGTCACGTATGACGTGTCAGCACATGCTGCGAGATCTTGTGGGATAAGCAAACAAATAACTTAGCGTGAATTACTTAAAAAATCGTCGATTTTTGATATTTCAAGACGGAATGGTTCAGTACTGTGCCGTTCATTATTGTAATAATTCTGTAAAAACGCTTGGAATATTCTTCTTTAATATAATATTTCCTCTATATCTACACGGATTCAAACAAAGCACATGGCTTTGTTTACCCCACAAGTCAAGCAGTAGCCTGATGGGGGTATTTTGTAACTACGAAGCCCCGTCTATCCTCAAGTAGTCCATTGATTATATTTTAATTAAAGGTTTTGTTTTATTGTCATCAAAATAAGTTGAATTATCTATCCTACGTCACAAATTGATGTTCACCTTAAATATAATGAGAAATAATAGTACACTGCAAACGATACACAAATACAAATAATTGTAATAATAATATGAGACAATATTACAGTATGGAAATACAGTTGATGTTATGCATACATCATATTTTAGATTTGGTCTAACGTTTGAACATAGACATAGACATCGGATGTCTTCATAGACATAGATGATAATTAAGGATAGAATAATAAAAGTTTTTAAATGAATTTTTAATCAAAATACTTAAGTCACTCTGTCCGATAACTTAAAAACGAAATACCCAGAAATTTAAAAGATAATCTTAAGTGTAAGTTACAAAAAAAAAAAATCCTTATTGATGTGGGTATATATTGGACTTAGATAAAGAACAAAAAAATTAAGCTATTCTATGATGCAAAATTTTTTATGTATTATAATTTTTTTTTTAAGTAATGCAGTTCGCAAACTGGTTAACATTCTATAGAGAGATCCTATAGAGAGTTCCTAAAGAATCACCTAAGGAAAGATATTGAGATGGGTTTCTATTGCCATCTTCAGGAAGTCATTATGGAATCACTTCAGACAGAAGAGAAAGTGAAAAAGAGGCTGACATACAGGAAAGGAAATTGAAACAACCAAGCCACGACTGGGAATCGAACCTTAGTTCCGAAACAACTGCCTCGTGAGAGCCCACCGTCTTGCGCACGAGACCACGCCGAAGCGTCTATTATTGATTTACAACTATATATTCAATTATGCACATCTACCTCTAACAGTGTGATTTATGAGAAAGATTCTTATTAATTTTGATTCTCACCAATAATTACATAAGAAGCTAAAGACGAAAAACCGTTCGTTCATTATACAGTGCATATGGATCGGTGGTCAAAAGAATTAAAAACTACAAAACAGAAACATTCATACTCGGTCTTTAAGAATAAGGAAGACCATATTGATTGTGATGAAGCTTTTTTCATAAATTTTGATATGTAAATACAAACGGGAATGAAGAACTTTATTATTTTTTAAATGCTGATTTTCGAAAATTGTTTTATTGTTTCGGTGCACAAAATACTTTAAATTTGCAGTCAATATTTAAAGTTTTTTTTTTTTTTTTTATAATTATTACTTCTTATAACTTTGTTATTGGGCTTATTAGATGTTAATGTAAAATTGTTATATCTACAAATTTACATTTTATTTTTAATTTAATTATAATAAAAATCACAATCACTAAATTTTGAAATAAGAAAAATGATAATTCAGTAGAAATTTCAATATAATATTTCATAGACGCCATATTTGTTTTTATCAATAGGAGATCAACAAGGCTGTTTTCATTTTCATCTTTTATTATTTAATGCTCCAGAACTAGCTCGAAAAATAAAGATTAAAAACAACAAACTTCTATAAGAAAGTTGTTCAATTCTTAAAAAAACAACTGAAAAACAAAACAAAAAGCAACAAATCTAAGATTTTTAAAATGTAACAAAATTAAAATTGAGAGTGAAAGAAAAATAAAAAAATAAATAAAACAAAATAAACACTTGAAACTTCATTTTTCTTGTGCGTCAGGAGTTTAATTTTCTTTCTTAATTTTTTTTATTTGATTTTGAATGAAATTAAAAGCTAATAATCTGATCAATAATTAACAACTTCGATTTACAATTGGTAAGAAAACAGAAAATTCTCCAACTCGAAATAGATTACGAAATTAAGCTAAATTTATGAATTACTTAACTGAATCTTTATGATTGACTGAACTCTTGAAAAGTTCTTCAGCAACTGAAGTAATAGTTTTCTCTTTAATTTGGATAATTACATTCTCAGTCAATCTTCCTTCAGCCAAAGAATATAATAACGGCATTTCCCATTTTGCTGAAGGATGAAATTTATGGCCGCTGCAGCAGCATTCAGCCTACAGACATATGACAGCTCCCTCCATCGATAAGCGAGTGATTTACGTGTGACATTTATAAGACACAACCGAAAAAGCTTTTGTGGTTCAGATTAAAGAACTTTTACTTACTGTACTTTGTGCAATTCTCAACTTGGTAAAATCACGGAACAGCGTTTCCAAGGAAGAATTGACTTGCAGTGGAAACAATCAAGATGCAACCGTTATAAGTGACAATCGCCGAGAGCTAACAGGAACAATGACATCATGCGCCGTGTTGTTAACGCATGAGTTTAAGCAAGGAGAAAGGCTTCAGACCAACGCAAAGTGATATGGTTGGAACACCAAACATGGCGAACTCAAGAGTATATATACTTCTCTGAAAGGATTTCAGGGACAGTTTAAATCGAATGTATGAGTACAGTGACTTGAATAATACTATGATTAATGACAAAAGGTTATAGATATATATTAATCATAATGTCTACTTTATTTTAGCAAATGAGTAGAGACTCTATGCGATTCGTCAAATGGATTCGAACGTCGCCATTTTGATGAGCTGTATAAGATATTCCAAGGATTATAGGATTACCCTAAGTGCCGGAATTCGATGTTTGTTTCGACAAGTAAGATTTCGTAAACATCTCATTAAAGATATCAAGTAAGTTGAATTTATGACGTAACATTGGACATTTTACACGTTTCACGAACAACGAGTTTACAGTTAAAGTTTATAAGAAGATACAGAAAGATAACATTAACTAGTAAAGACAACACAAGTTATTAGTTTCGTGATTAAAGACTTACGTGATTCAAATGAACATTTTAGTGTTTACGATATGCATCGACGCACATAAGGTGATTTCAGATAACCATTATAAGAGAACTGTAATTAAAGGAAGTTAAATTACAAGATTCAATCTAATTGTAAACAAAGTGATTCCATTCTCTAGGAAGAGATATTCATGTAACCATCTGATAATATTTACTTTACAGAATTAAATAAGATTTAATTCTAATTGTTTGTTTACACTTAATGAACTGTTATTATCCTTTTATCATCTGCAATTTAATATTTAGGGCTGAGCTATAAATAACGAAACTTTTATATCCGCCCACACCGAGGTGTCTAGCTTTATCTAATATCCTGATCGACGCGCTCTGAAATTATAATTAGGAATTCAACTCCACCACAGATAGGGTTATCGTCCCAGGTAACGCTTTAAACTGCGCAAGTCACAAATAGGATTAAAGATCAAGTATGACGCTTCGAACTGCGCATGCAATAGAGATAGTTATGAACTCAACGCAAAGCTTCAAGTTGCGCAGGCTATGAATGTTTAGAGATCCAGTTTTGCACTCAACTGAGCAGATAGAAGGAATATAGATCAATTGCTAGATTGTTATATTTATAAGTAGAAATAATGGCTAGTTACATTCTGAAATTTACGGGCGTTAATTATGCAAGTTGGAAAATGCATATCCGCACCCAATTGCAAAAAGACGGTCTTTGGGATGTGGTGAATACTCCACTAAAAGAATTAAAGGAGATGGAAGATAAGCCTATTAAGTATAAGCTCTTAAATAAAGCCCAAAAAGCGGTCGGCATAATTCAGGAGTCTATTGAGGTAAAGTATCGCATGTTATTGCAAGAAGCTTGCGACCCACACAAACTATTAAGTGAGATCGATGCAAAGTTCAATATTGTCGATCATCTCAAAGTGACTGACCTCAAAGAGATCTATTTACCATGAGTAAAATGAAAGATGACGAGAATTTGCCTGATACTATACTGAAAATAAAGCTCCTAGTGGGAGAAATCACAGCAAAAGGAGGAGTAATGCCTGATCATGAAGTGAGTTGGCTAATATTGTCTGGTTTGCCAAGTAATTATGACGCTTGTGCACAGAACATCATGGTGATGCAAAAACCCAATAATTACAACTCAGAAGTGGTGATTGAATGCGTTCTGCAAGAGTACAAACGCAGACACAGCAATATAAAGTCAGACGATGCTGTTGATGATAACAGAAGTTATAAGAAGTCAGACGATGCTACAAGTGATAGCAAAAGTTATAAGACTGTAGTTGATTCTAAGTCCAAGAAAACTCCTGATCGAGATAAGGATTCAAGACGATGTTACAATTGTGGCAAGATAGGCCACATCGCCAGATTCTGTCGCAAAAAGCCGAGACGCAACAATAAGAAGACAGAAAATGACGCAGCCAAAGACGACAAAAAGAAGAATTTCTTTGGTATTGTTATCAGGTACAGAGGGGAAGTCGAACCGAAGAAAAAATCGTGGGGTATATCGATAGGGCTAGTAGTCATAATGTATGTAATGACAAAGACTCTTTTAGCAGTTTACCAGGAATTCCGCAATGTAACGCAAGTATACGGAGCTTCTGAAGAACCCATCCAAGCTTTTGGAGCCGGCATAGTTCCATTGACAGTAAAGACGTCACAAAACAAACATCTAGTAGTGAGGCTGACCAATACGTACTTTGTACCCTAACTAGCAGTTAACCTAATATCCGCTGGAGAACTTGATAGACACGGATGTAAACAATACATCAGTAAGAACACATACGTTGTTAAAGATACAAATGACAGAACCATCATTGTAGGTAGAAAGGTGAACAACTTGTATGAAGTGGATTGTACTCCCATAAGAGATCCAGTGAAGAGTTACTTCAATGAACAAAGACACGATAAATATCATCTATGGCACGCTAGACTTGGCCACATATCTTCTACAAAGATGAAGATGATTCAAGCCAGGAAATCACTTAAAGGGGTAGAAGACATCAAGACGACAAAGATATATTCTGCGAAGGTTGTCAACACGGTAAAATGCATAATATCAGCCATAGGAGATTGAACAAAATAAGATCATCTAAGCCGTTGGAGTTCGTTTACACTGACCTATGCGGACCGATGCAGTCATACAACGGAAAGAAAGCGTACATATTAACATTTATCGACGATTACACCAGGCGAAGTTTCATTGATATAATTGAAAGTAAAGATGTTGTAGTGGATCACATCAAGACTATGCGTAACGGTCTAGTGGAAATCAGATTAAACACATACTATCAGACCAGGGTAAAGAATATATCAACAAAGACATTATGAATCTGTTAAAGGATCAAGGAATTAAGTTCCAACATTCGTCTGCGTACCAGCCACAACAAAACGGTATTGCCGAAAGATTTAATAGATCTGTAGTAGAGATGGCAAGGACTATTCTCACAGATGCCAAGCTTCCTGTGACATATTGGACTTATGCTGTGAAATGCACGAATTATATTTTGAACCGTTTGCCACACCAAAGTATAAATTCCGACATCCCTTTAACTCGGTGGTATACCAATCAAGTGCCTCTAAGTGTTAAACATTTAAGAAGATTTGGCAGTGCTGCTTATCTGAAGATACCAAAGGTTCAAGTCAAGACCAAATTCGAGTCAATGGTTCATAAGGGTATATTTCTAGGTTATTCCACTCAACTAGGGATACATAATCTACGATACAGAAGATAGGAAAATAACTGAAACAAGAAATGTATGCATAAATGAGAACAAACGTGGCAGTGAATTCCTTGAAGTAAACAAAAGGACAGCAAGCCACGAGTATGACCTTAGACCCATCTCTCGAAAGAGCAAAGACACTGATACCAGTTATTCCGAAGACGATAGTGTGTATGACGAAACCTTAAAGAAGAAGATCCATCCTATGAAGACCCTTCAGACAAGTCAAGAGAAACGTCTGAATGTTCTAAATCGGAAACTACGGATGAAGGGCCAGAAGTAGAAGAAAATTACTTAAAACTTAGAAGTCGTCAAGTTAAGTTGAACCTCAAAGTTAGAATTAACAAGCATACATGTTAATCAATTTCCTTGAACTACAATGAAGCAATCACATGCAGTAATAGTTCTAAGTGGAAGGAAGCTATCAAAGAAGAGCTATAGAATCACGAGGATCATGATATATAGTTAGAAACGGAAATCCCAAGCTCCGCCAGACCACTAACCTCACAATGGATTTTTAGGATCAAAAGGGATACGAAGGGCAACATCACCAATTACAAAGGGCGACTCGTAATCAATGGGTATTTACAACGAAAGGGCGTGAATTTTAATAAGACCTATTCACCAACCCCGAGTTTAACTACCATCAGAATGCTTTTATCTTTAGCCGTGCTAAAGGACCACGAAATTCTTCAATGTGACGTTAGAGGTGCTTACTTAAATGGACTGAGTGACCATGACGTCTACATTAAAATTCAACAAGGAGTGAAAGTCAAAGACAAAATATGCAACGGACTAAAATTGTTGAAATCAATCTACGGATTAAAGCAGGCAGGTCGTACCTGGTATGAAACCCTACGGGATAAGCTGATGAAATGTGGATTTAAAGCTACCAAGTAAGAGCCATATATTTTCCTGTACAAAGCAGATGACAAGAATACATACATATTATTATTCTATGTCGATGATATTTTGATCATAGGTTAAAGTGAAGAGACGATCAACAATATCAAGCAAATGTTAGATAAATTATTCGGTATAAAAGACTTAGGCCGAATAAAGGACTATCTAGATATGAATATTAGATATGATAAAGACCTAGAGAAGTTGTCTATTTCGTAAAAGCGGTTTATCCATGATCTGTTAGTTAAACACAACATGGAAGATTCGAAGCCCATGAACACACCGTTAGCCGAGATATCTAGTGAAGAAAGTCATACAAAGGATGAAAGCGAAGCAATAGGAAAACAAGAGCATATGTTGTATAGAAGAATCATGTGAAGTCTCAATTACATAAGTTCCTGCAGTAGACCCGATATTACTTACTCAGTCAATCGTTGTGCAGAGAAGTTAAATTCTCCAACTATAGCATACATGAGAAATGTCAAGTGTATACTATGTTACCTTCGTGGTACCGAAGACATGAAGATGATATTCACCAAAGGAGAGAATTTACTTTACGCATACTCAGATGCTAGCTTTAACGACCGATAAAACGGGAAGTCAACATCAGGGAACACTATATTTATTGGCAATAACCTCACATCGTGGAAAAGCAAAAAGCAAAGCTTGATTGCCCATTCTTCCCAAGAGAGCGAGCTTATTTCCTGTTACGAATGCGCTCTTTACGTCGTAAGTTGCAAGAGAACATTGTCCGAATTAAAGTTCCAAGATCTTTCAAGCCGAACAAGTATTCTCTACTGTGACAATCAACCCACGATCCGGATGATCGAAAACAAGTTTGAAATAACTAGAAGCAAGCATATTGATTTAAAGTTCTACATCATCAGGGACTATGTAGAAAAAGATGAAATTCTACTTAAGTATGTGAGCAGTCAGGACAATCCCGCTAATTTACTGACAAAGGTTGTGAGTAAAACAAAACTTCAAGATTTAATGACGCACTAAAAGGTTACGCATGTCAACTGAAACTACTTAAGATATATGCACATGCTGATGCTTATATTCCATGAAAGAAAGGATTTTGTTACGATTTTCAAGTCGAAAATTGAAAGGGGGTTTTGTGGTTCAGATTAAAGAACTTTTACTTACTGAACTCACGGAACAACGTTTCCAAGGAAGAATCGACTTGCAGTGGAAACAATCAAGATGCAACCGTTGTAAGTGACAATCGCCGAGAGCTAACAGGAACAATGACATCATGCGTCGTGTTGTTAACGCATGAGCTTAACCAAGAAGAAAGGTTTCAGACCAACGCAAAGTGATATGGTTGGAACACCAAACATGGCGAACTCAAGATGATATATATTTCTCTGAAAGGATTTCAGGGACAGGTTAAATCGAATGCATGAGTACAGTGACTTGAATAATACTATAATTAATGACAAAAGGTTATAGATATACATTAATCATAATGTCTACTTCATTTTAGCAAATGAGTAGAGACTCTATGCGATTCGTCAAAGGGATTCGAACGTCGCCATTTTGATCAGCTGTATAGGATATTCCAAGGATTTCAGGATTACCCTCAGCGCTGGAATTCGATGTTTGTTTCGACAAGTAAGATTTCGTAAACATCGCATTGAAGATATCAAGTAAGTGTTGAATTTATGACATAACACTGGACATTTTACACGTTACACGAACAACGAGTTTACAGTTAAAGTTTATAAGAAGATACAGAAAGATAACATTAACTAGTAAAGACAAGAGAAGTTATTAGTTTTGTGAGAAATTCAATTTTTCTTCATGGTAAAATTAAATTGAAATTAGCTTCAATGCTTTGAAATATTTTTTTTTTTTTATTTTGTTCATTGAAACTAAAAGTTAAAAGTATGTTCATTTGTTATGTGACGGCACGAACTGAAACAATGAATGTCTTGAATACAGCACGAATGCGTGCGTTGGATTGTTTATGGAGTATTGCAAAAAATGGATTTACGAAAACAAACTGAAGACTAGCAACGATGCTAAGTTTGTGTAATAGAAAATCGGATAAGTCAAAATCCGATATTGCAATGGATTAAATTTGAGTTAAAGGATTATCTTGTATTCAATTAAAAGGCAGATAGCCTTTAGTATTAAATGAGTGAGAATTACTTGTAGATTGAAGTTAATTCTTGATAACTGGCTAAACCTAAACGATGGAATCCCAAAGAGAGGTTATAACTTGGAAAGCGACCAATGCAACCGATGACTTGTTGACCAAAGGAAAATTCGGCAAGACTGTATCATCGCAATTAATTTTGAGTTGACGAATAACCTGACGAATCGGCACTGGCAGTTATTCTAAGTAAATTCTCTATTTACCTCGTCTATCTCGGAATTTGGAAGAAGGCCAACTCATAAGATTCGAACACTTGAGATTAAGTTTTTCAAGAACAAACTCATATAAATGTTAAAGAACTTTAATATTGAAACACAACATACAGATGAATACATTGTTCGTGCATTGCAGAAACTGTAACGTTATTTATTACACGTAAAATTATTAATGCTGGGAATTATCGAATTCAAAAGACATTCAACTTAAGATAAATGAAAGATAGTTTGACGAAAGTAAAGAACTATTAAACTAAAATGTTTTTTAAGTTTTCAAGCAAGATTATTTACGATAATTAGTAAGGAATTTACTATTAAAGACTATTTCGATGAAAACCAAGAATTATTAAGTTGAAGTATTCGTGTTATCATACCAGACTATTTAAAATGATTAGTAAAGGATTTTACTATTAGAATGTTAAGTTAATATAGGTTCAAGGAAGTTAATTTAACTTAGTCATTCATTCCGACATAATGCTGTTAACACAAAACATGGTGAATATAATAGACAAGTATTACATACAAGTTAAAGACAAATAGAATACTAGAAAGTTCAGTGCATTAAAGTACTTATGCATTATATTGAATTTCAGTTAATTTCACATATGGTGGAAAACCATTTTGTCAAATGTTTGTAACTTGGATAGTTAAAGATAAGTAAATCTCTGAAGGAACTTCCAAGCATTAAGGAAAAGAACTTTAGTTGATGGGGAATCCATTTAATTGAACTTTAAATTGTTTGAAACAACCGTTTCGTGTTTTGTAGTTATTTGATTTTATAAAACATGTTAAATCCATTCCAGTTTACTGCTTATTTATTTCTTACCTCATGTTGCCTAAATTTGCTCTGCTAAAATAATTTAATCAAATGCTACTTGAAATTTATTGTGAGGATCCAAGGTAACTCTTATTATTAAACCCACATTATTTTTTTAGGTTATGCTTCAGTGGCAACGCTTCAACTTACGCGTGCACATGAGTACGAAAGTAAGAAAGTAAAAGATTAAACTGGTAAACCTGTCAAATATAAAGATGGCTCAGAGTGAGAATAAGGTCACTTTATTCAACGGTAGGAATTACACCGTTTGGAGGATATACTTGAAAAACTCTTTAATGAAAGATGGCTTATGGAAAGCTGCAAATCTTTCCAAGGAGGAAATAGAGAAAATTGAAGACAGAGTAGAAAAAAGAAAGATTAAAGATAAATCAGAAAGGGCATATGAAGCCATAGTTAATTTGTTACAGAACAGGTACAAATTACTAATTAAAGAAGAAAGTGATCCTTTCGCTTTATTACGAGAACTAGAAATAAAGTATAATAAAGTGGACAAATTGAAAATAACTAGATTAAAAGGAAAGGTCTATGAAATAGCCAATTCTAAGAATAATCACAATATTGAAGAAATGATCATGAATATTAAATTATCTGTTAGAAAACTGGAACAGATCGGTGGATCAATTCCAGAAGATGAAATCTGTTGGATACTCTTATCTGGTTTACCTCCACAATATGATACGAAGCCCAAGGGTTAATGTTGTTGGAGGATACTCCTAAGTTTACATTTGATGTCCTGGTAGACAAAATATTGCACGACGTTGAAAGAAAGAACATAGAGAAAAGTAAACCAAGTGAACTAGACATGTGCAGTTATAAATCAGAAACCAACAGAAATCAAGATAAACGGAAATGTTTCATCTGTAACGAGCATGGTCATATCGCAAGGAATTGCAAATTCAAGAAATCTAGTACTAAGAAAGGAAAAGTTGAGTATAAAGAAAAGAAAGGTGATCAGAAAGGCAATAAGTACGCAGGCGTAGTAACCGTAGCAACGGAACCACAATGTATGTTGGCGAACATGAAAAATCATGTTTGGTTGTTGGATAGTGGGACCACGAACCACATTTGCTGCAAACAGGATGACTTTGAAAATTACATTAAGCTACCTGAACCAATCAGTATCCAATGAGCTTCCATGAGTCCTATCAAGGCAGTAGGAAAAGGGACTGTGACTTTATCCTGTTATATAAATCGCCACAGGATTATAACATTGTCACTGCATAATACTTACCATGTTCCTGAGTAAGGGGTAAATCTGATCTCCTCCATTCAACTGGCTACTAAAGGTTTTATCCAAACTATGAAAGGGAACCAGTATATAGTGTCATATAAGCAAGGAAAGAAAGTTGTTAAAGGATATCTCAACATCAGACTATTTCATGCCAAAGTGAGAATTAAGCACGAGGAACACAAAGCCTATGTAAAATTACATGACAATAGAGATACCTTGTGGCACGAAAGGTTGGGACACTTGTCTTATCAGAAGTTAAATAAAATAGTGAAAGACAAACCTTTGCGAGGATTGGATATCAGAACTGTAAATGTTAAGAATGTGTGCGAGTCTTGTAAATTTGGAAAGATAACAGTAGCACATCATCACAGGTTAAACGAGATTCGATCGAGTGAAACCATGGAATTATTTCACACTGATATATGTGGCCCAATACATATCAATAACATTTATGGATCACAATACATACTGACATTCGTTGACGATTTCTCCCGAAGAAGTTTTGTCTACTTGATCAAGTCAAAGACTGAAGTACCAGAGAAAATAAAGAACTTTATAGACTTCATCGAGAACCACATGAATAAGAAAGTCAAGCGTCTAATGTCAGATCAATGTAAAGAGTATGTCAACGATGATATCCGAGAATACCTGAGAAGGAAGGGCATCAAACATTCTCAATCCAGTCCATACAGTCCACAGAGTAATGGAATTGCGGAGCGTTTCAATCGCACTTTGCTAGACACCGCAAGGACACTGCTAATTGCATTCAAGCTACCTCTTAGTTTTTGGATATTTGCCATCGAGTGTTCAAACTATTTGATTAACCGAACACCCTGCAAAACACTTAAAGATAAGATCCCTTTAATGGTATGGAACGACAATTAATACTGTCCCAGTGTGAAACATCTGAAGAAATTCGAAAGCGTGGCGTATGTAAAAGTTCCGAAGATTAAAAGGAAATCTAAATTCCACGAAAGAGGAATTAAAGGAATATTCGTGGATTATTCTCCTAAGGTGAGGGGATATAAAATTTGGATCCCTGGGAAGCGTAGCATTGAAGAAACGAGAAACGCATACGTGAACGAAAATTCATTAGGAATGGATATTCTCAAGGCAAAAGAGGTTACATCAGAAGAATATATAGAAGCTTTCTCATCACAAAAGACTAAAACGGATGAATCAAGTGATTCAGAAGACGAAGAAAAGGAAACAGAACAAGTTCCTGAATCAGAAGATGAATCGGATGAACCCAACCACAGTGAAGATCAAGGTATGAAGCTAAGGTCAGGCAAAACTACAAGGCGACATGCAACTAGTATTTCTTCTTACCACATTGAGATTACCGAGCCCAAAAGTTATCGTGAAGCACTTAATTGTGACCAATGTGATCAATGGAAAGAAGCAATCGATGCTGAATTGAAAATCTTGGACAAGCATGATACTTGGAAGTTTGTTAAAGTCCCTCAGTATGCCCAACCACTGTCTACACAATAGATTTTTCGAATTAAAAGGCACCAAAATGGTAAAATCAAAAAATGCAAGGCCAGACTTGTTGTGAACGGTTACACACAAAGAAGGTATTTAGACTACAACCAGACATATGCTCCAACACCTAGCATGAGTAACATGAGATTAATTCTAGCTGTTGCTACAGACCAGTGCTGGTTCATACAGCAATGTGATGTCAATACCGCATATCTTTATGGGAAGCTGGATGAAGAAATTTACTTGTCTTTACCAGAGGGAGTCGTCTGTGATAAAATGAAACACGATGGCGTGAAGCTCCAAAAGGCATTATATGGCCTGAAACAAGCGGGGAGACAATGGTTTAAAGAGATACGTGATAAACTATCCAAAATCGGATTCAAGGCTCTTAAAGCTGAACCGTGTGTATATATTAACATCAAAGGAACCTCCAAAGTCATTCTAATAGTATACATAGAGGACATTCTAATTCTAGGGAAAAACGAGGAAGATGTCAAAGTCACAATAGAGAGATTGGAATCCATAAACAAGATAAAGAAGTTAGGAAACATCAAAGAGTTTCTTGGCATGGACATTGTATACAATCAAGAGGTCGGAACCATGGATATAAGTCAAAACAAGTTTATCACTGATTTGTTGAGCGCGAATCAAATGCAAGAATGTGAAAGCGTCTCTACACCTTTAGAAGATGACAGAAAAGCTTCACACGAACCAAGTAAAGAGTTAAATAGGCAAGACCAAACTACCTATAGAAGCATCACAGGCAGTCTCAATTATTTACGAAACACCAGTAAACCCGACATTAATTATGCAGTAATCCAATTGTCAAGGAATCTGACTAATCCCACAGAAGCAGACAAGATACATATGAAACGTGTGTTAAGATATCTTCAGGGATCCAAAGATTTAAAGTTGAGACATGCGAAATCTGAAGACCAGATGAAAACGTTTAGTGATGCGTCATGGGCGGATGACCCTACTTACCGCAAGTCAACGTCAGGATGGTGATCACGCTTAGTAACGGGGCTATTCACTGGGCAACGAGGAAGCAACAAGTCGTTGCCAACTCAAGCCAAGAATCGGAATATATTGCGCTAGCTCTATCAGTGAATGAACTAAGATCAATGAGAAATGTACTATTAGACATCAAAGAAGAGAAAGACGTGAATGATCCTAATATAATAATTTGCGACAATCAAGCTGCTATGAAACTAGCTTCATGCGTTATAAACAAAAATAGAAGCAGACACATAGACTTAAAATATCATATAGTAAAGGAAGCTGTTGATAACGGAGAAATAATCCTAGAATATGTGGAATCGATGAAGATCACAGCCGATGGATTGACGAAACCTTTAACAGCTACAAAGTTGAATAAAATTCAAAGAATTACTAGGATTAAAGTAATGATTTAATTATTTTCAAAGCACAGGGAGTTTTGTGAGAAATTCAATTTTTCTTCATGGTAAAATTAAATTAAAATTAGCTTCAAGGCTTTGAAATATTTTTTTTTTATTTTGTTCATTGAAACTAAAAGTTAAAAGTATTTTCATTTGTTATGTGACGGCACGAACTGAAACAATGGATGTCTTGAATACAGCACAAATGCGTGCGTTGGATTGTTTATGGAGTATTGCAAAAAATGGCGTTATGAAAACAAACTGAAGACTAGCAACGATGCTAAGTTTGTGTAATAGAAAATCGGATAAGTCAAAATCCGATATTGCAATGGATTAAATTTGAGTTAAAGGATTATCTTGTATTCAATTAAAAGGCAGATAGCCTTTAGTATTAAATGAGTGAGCATTACTTGTAGATTTAAGTTAATTCTTGATAACTGGCTAAACATAAACGATGGAATCCCAAAGAGAGGTTATAACTTGGAAAGCGACCAATGCAACCGATAACTTGTTGACCAAAGGAAAATTCAGCAAGACAGTATCATCGCAGTTAACATGAGTTGACGAATAAACTGACGAATCGGCACTGGCAATTAATGTAAGTAAATTCTCTATTTACCTCGTCCATCTCGGAATTTGGAAGAAGGCCAACTCATAAGATTCGAACACTTGAGATTAAGTTTTTCAAGAACAAACTCATATAAATGTTAAAGAACTTTAATATTGAAACACAACATACAGATGAATACATTGTTCGTGCATTGCAGAAACTGTAATGTTATTTATTACACGTAAAATTATTAATGCTGGGAATTATCGAATTCAAAAGACATTCAACTTAAGATAAATGAAAGATAGTTTCGACGAAAGTAAAGAACTATTAAACTAAAATGTTTTTTAAGTTTTCAAGCAAGATTATTTACGATAATTAGTAAGGAATTTACTATTAAAGACTATTTCGATGAAAACCAAGAATTATTAAGTTGAAGTATTCGTGTTATCATACCAGACTACTAAAAATGATTAGTAAAGGATTTTACTATTAGAATGTTAAGTTAATATTGGATCAAGGAAGTTAATTTAACTTAGTCATTCATTCCAACATGATCCTGTTAACACACACATGGTGAATATGATAGACAACTATTACATACAAGTGTAAAGACAAATAGAATACTAGAAAGTTCAGTGCATTAAAGTACTTATGCATTATATTGAATTTCAGTTAATTTCACATATGGTGGAAAACCATTTTGTCAAATGTTTGTAACTTGGATAGTAAAAGATAAGTAAATCTCTGAAGGAACTTCCAAGCATTAAGGAAAAGAACTTTAGTTGATGGGGAATCCATTTAATTGAACTTTAAATTGTTTGAAACAACCGTTTCGTGTTTTGCAGTTATTTGATTTTATAAAACATGTGAAGTCCATTCCAGTTTACTGCTTATTTATTTCTTACCGCATACGGCCTAAATTTGCTCTGCTAAAACCAGTACATGCAAATAATTTAATCAAACGCTACTTGAAATTTGTTGTGAGGATCCAAGGTAACTCTTATTATTAATCCCACAAGTTTCGTAATTAAAGACTTACGTGATTCAAATGAACATTTTAGTGTTTACGATATGCATCGACGCACATAAGGTGATTTCAGATAACCATTATAAGAGAACTGTAATTAAAGGAAGTTAAATTACAAGATTCAATCTAATTGTAAACAAAGCGATTCCATTCTCTAGGAAGAGAAATTCATGTAACCTGATAGGTTTACAGAATGAAATAAGATTTAATTCTAATTGTTTGTTTACACTTATTGAACTATTATTATCCTTTTATCATCTGCATTTTAATATTTAGGTTTGAAGTATAAGCAACGAAACTTTTACATTCACCCACACCGAGGTGTCTAGCTTTATCTAAGTTTTCTTTTATAGCTTTGAAATAAATGATATTCTTCTTAATTGTTTTTTTTTAATTAAATGTTCTTAATTTAAAACAACGAAAACCCCAGATCCGGACTAGGAGTGTAAACAGGGGGCAAACTTTCTTGAAGGGTACACATATCTCTCAAACCGCTTTAGTGTTCTTTCTCAAAAACTAAAACATGTGCATCGACGAATTTTCGATATTCGCATCTTAAGGGGTGTAACCGGGGAACGGCGGGAGACTTTGCTATAGGATACTTTTCGGGGTTTTCAGGTTACAAAATAGAATATAACATTACTTTGTTATCATCAAATGATTTTACCAACTGGCAAAGTTTCTAAGTGATCTCACAATTTCTTCATTATCCACATCACAAGAAGAACTCTTTTTTTTTGTAGAAGAACGAGCGAAGAGCCGATCTTTTTACTAGTATTTACGTAAATACTCTTAATATCGTTCCTAAACGATATTAAGGCAAACCTGCAACAAGTACCTCTAATTTTTAGATTTATTAATATTTTTTTAATATAAATATATAAATATATATTATTAAATAATATATTTTTTAATAAATCTGGCAGCGGCTTCATTCCTCCTCTGAATTGTCCACCACTCTATATCTTAGATCCTGATCTGATTTAGGACTACTTTGAGACTATTTCAAATTAATAGGACTTGCTTACAATGAATTCTCGTAAGACATAGTCTCTCAAAACTAAATTCAACAGTGAATTTCTGAATTTCTTGACTTCTTTTGAAAAGATTTAATTGATATGTATTTAATATATATGTACATACACAGGATGATTCATAAAGTACTGGAAAAAACCAAACGGACTCTCTACACTTTGTTTTTATTTATTCCCCTACTCCAGGGGCTCCTTTGTGTTTGAAATAAACCCAACGGATTCACTACAATTTGTTTTATTTATCCCCCTTCCCCCAGGGCACCTTGTGTTTGAAATAAATCCAATGGAGTCAATACTCCATTTAACTTAGCCTATCCTAATCTCGTTTCCCTTTCCTTGCTCTTCCCGGTTGTGAAGGATGCTAACTAGATCATTTTTTTTTCATAGGGGCAGAAAAAAGGCTAAAATGGGGATTTCATGATCCGACTCAGAATCGCACGTTCGATCCAGAAATCCATGGCCTATTTTCCTTTTTTTTACACCGAATATGACAGAAAAATATTTCGATGTTCGTTCTTTATAGATCTATTTTTCCAGTACTTTATGAATCACCCTGTATATATTTTTTAAAGTCCACTCATCAATTCTCAGTCATCGTTTCGCAAATTTCAATGAAGTACATTAGCCAATTATTTAATATTTCAATTTCGACAGATTTTGTTTTTCATGTTTAACAATTGATATAAGATCTACAAAAAAAAATATGTTAGTTCTAAGATTTAATTTAAATTGCAAATTATGTAGGTAATCTCGAAAACTATTCGATCAGAACAATACCTGGTATAGCGGAAATAATAAAGAAGAAGAAATCAATAAATAATTATATTAAAACGTTATGAAAATGAAATATCCATCACAAATATTATCAAAGCTTGATTAAATATATTGGAGCGCATTTTTCGGATCGTTTGTTAATGGTTGTGATAATGTGATTTATTTAAAAAAAACAATAACAATTTGGTATTTAATTGTGTGGTGTGGTAATGATTAATATGTACTAATGGATGGAAGGTTGTATTTGGAATTGGAAAGAAGGAACATCCTCATCAACATTGTGATTTATTTTATAATTCTTTGCTTTATATTATAAATCTCTATTCATAAATTTCCACACCAATAACAATAAAAGATTTAAAGATTTCCTAGTAAAAAGTTGATGTAAGAAAAAACCAAACAAAACGTAAAAATATAAACTGAAAATAAAGTTGAATAAAAACTTTCGTAGTTATAGTCTTTTTTTAATATCGTAAAAAAAAGATTGAGTGATGACATTCTGACGATTGACTAGGTATTCAGAAGATCATTAATAATTGGCTACAATCATTGTCTCCTCGTCTGCATTACTGTAATGATTGTATGGATCGTATTGTCAGGTTGCATTAGCATTACAGGAGCCACATTCGTAATTGGTTAAACACCGCTTACCTACCTCAATCAATTTATCTATTTTAGTACGAGTCTACTTAAACTCGCCTGTAAATCTGGAAGAAATCACCTGATAATTGTTTTTACATTTGTAGAATACATTAAATCGTTAATTCTAATTCGAATAAAAAGCCACGTTTGTTTACTTACATTCATTTGCGTTTACTTTATCTACGGAAAATACAAAACTTAAAGAAAGGGTTTGACACATATTATCATCTCGTGGGGAATAAATGAAATTAAATTACATTAAACAAAAGGTTTCTACGCTCCCCCCTTCCTATTAAATATCGTTTCCTTCTAAAAGGCATAATCATTGAATCGGTCTTTCTGTTCCATTAGGGAATTCAGTTTCACAAGATCGAACATGTCCATTCCTACCTTCATATGTCTTCATAATTCTTCCCATTCTCCTGACTCATTCATCTCTTCGACCAGGACGACATCGTCTTGTCATAACGTTCTGTTCGTAGGCTTACGCTTAAATTTCTTGAGACCTGTAAAATATTTATGACTCCATCTTGAACAGAAGTTATCAGTAGTTTCTGACGTAACCTTCATCTTTTTCATATCTCAATCTCCAGGTGAGAACCTCCGTTAATGTTATTCGTGGTCTCTGGCAATCCTTTTTCCTGTCAAAAATTAGAGTTAAAGCCTCTGGTTCGTATGCTTCGTTGAATATGTAGGTCAGGGTCGAGAGTTGATTACTGTCTCAACTTCCGCTAATGTCGTATTTAATTCTTCATAATTTAACTCGGTTCTTCCTAAAACTTTTTTTAGACAGGTTTGATTGACCTTACCATTCTCTCCCACCAACCTCCTCACCAGGGAGCATGTCTATAATGTATCGACACATAATTCGCTTTTCCGTCAAGAAGTCCTGAACCGTTAGTGTTTAAATACTTAAACAACTACCTCAAATCTTTATCTGCTTTCTTGAAAGTTCTTTCGTTGTCTGACCATATAACAGCTGGGACGGCTCGTCTGGCCGTGCGAGAGGTATCGGGTTTCGGCACCAAAATATTTTGTAGAATTTCTTCATCTTCTTTTCCTATCCATACGTCGAATGTAACACCTTTATTTTATAGAATCTTACGTAAAGTTGCATCAAGGTCTCGACTTGGCAATCTTGTGACGTAAGATATCTCATTGACTTTGATTTACAGTCATGTTTTCTCTTCGCTGAAATTTGGTAAATTAATTTTGGGAAGTTTTACAGATTTTCTTTCGTAAATCAGCCAGTACCCTCTCTTAGTCGTATTTGATTTTTCGGTGCTGTGGCTTAGCTTCGGCGCATCTTCTGTTTCCTCGCAAATCCCATCAAATCTATGTATCCATCAATGATTTTTCTTCATACTCGATTTCGATCAGGGCATCTCTTTTGAATTTCTCACCGTCAAAATGATTACGTAGTTCCTTGTTAATATCTTTTAAGGCCATTTCCTTAACCTTGAGTTGTGCATAATATCTTTTAACCGTATGTAAATCATGTGATGTCGTTTTTAATTCAGCTTTAGCTAGATTCAAAATGCGATTTGTTACTTGTTTCAACGGGGTCAGTTGTCTTTTGAGTTTATTTATTATTCTTATGCATACTGTCATACTCGTAATGTCATTTAAAATTATCTTAAATTTACTGAGTTTCTTGAGTTCACTGAGATGTTAAGATACTGGACAGATCCAACTGACGAAGGTCAGGAAACCAGAAATGGTCCATCTTGGGTTTCCGGTATCACAATTTCCTAAAACAGATCAGTGAACTCTTAATTTTGTGCGTTTTATTGTTATTTTTCTTTGTTATAATGTTGTTCGCACGTTAATTTTATGTATTATTTAAAATTATCGTTAGATGGATTTCAGTTGATATTAGATTGTTTGTTTGCGATAATTTGTTCGGTTCTAATTTTCGCAATAATCAACTGCTTAGTTCATAAAAGTTGTTAATTCTTACTGTGATTCCCTGAAATCAATGACAATTTGTTTCCTCAAGATCTTTCCTGGTTTCGGCACCAAAATATTTGTAGAATACATTAAATCTTTAATTCTAATTCGAATAAAACAGCCACGTGTATTTACTTACATTCATTTGCATTTTACTTTATCTTCGGGGAATATAAAACTTAAAGAAAGGGTTTTTACACGTAGTACCATCTGGTGGCGAATAAATGAACTTCAATTAAAATGAACTTAAACAAAAGGTTTCTACAACATTGTTTTAGATATTGAAAGATATTATGTAATTTATAGCTAGAAAAATTACAAACAATTTAGAATCCATTTGTTTAAATTAGTGAAATAGAATTTTTCCAAACTATAAGTTTGGTTCAATAAATTTACTCATTTATTTCAACATCGTTTACTCGGCGAAATCTTAGATCTTCTATAAGATATCACAAATCTTTATTAAAACTCCAAAATACTGCACCACAGACTAATATTTCGTCTTATTTTTCAAAGACTTCCTCAAGGTTTTTTGGTAACATAATAAACAAATAAATAAATAAAAAAATAAAGATCAAAATGGAAAGACAAAAATATTGGTTTTTAAGAGAAATATTGCAGTGTTTTGGAGTTTTAATAAAGATTTGTGATATCGTTTACTCGGATTTAATTGTTTTCCATGATTTAAGTCACCATCTTTCTGGGACTGAAATTACGAAGAACATCCGACAATATTAGACTGGCAGCATTAAATGCTTCAATAGAAAAATATTTATTTCCGAAGTAAGAATAACAAATGAACTCAGCATTTCATTACATACTTTTTGTTCTTCAGAAGCTTGGTTCAGTTACTTTCATCATAAATTTTCATAATATTTTTCTACTATTTTAAAGTCAAAAACAAAACAAATTGTAAAGAACTGACAGATCACAATCAAGAATCACAATTATGAAGTTTATAAAACATTGATATATTTTATAAACTTTATAATTCCATTACTTCGATGTAAATTCGAACAATGGCGAGGAGCTTTAAGTAAGAAACGAGGCAACTTATGGAAAAAAAAAAAAAGACTTTATCAGTAAATTGATGAGCAACTTGTATTTAATGATGAATTTTTAATAATTTACAATTCCATCTCACAAAACGTGATTGAAATCAGAAACTGTGATTATTTACTTAGATATTAATTAAAAAAATTCCACAATTTAATGGTCTGTGGTAATGCTGGTACAATGTACTGTAATCAAAGTAACGGTTCTGAATTTATTTCATTCAGAATCACTTTCTTACTTTAGCAACATCATTTACCCATCGGATATTATCATGTATCTCAAATTTAAACGTCAGCAGTTCTCTGTATCATTAGCTTTGTCTGCAACCATTACATAATATGGCAGGTAATAGTCTTTTAGTATCCACTCTTTGCTATCAAAAACCAGTCAAAGTTATAGCAACTGTAAATAAGCCCCTCACAAATAAGACATTTTACAGTGCCTTACTGTATTAGCATAATCTATATATTACTAAAATCTTTTCCGTCTGTCAACAATGGACAGGGGTGGACCTGTGTAATTGTTGCGAATACAAAGGACGCAATAGTTGTGATTGTTATAATTTCCAATATTCATAATGGTAGTGCAACAATGGACACCGATTGTTCAGTTTTCATTGTTACGAGGAAGTCGACAAATGCAAAATGAGCATTGTTGAACTTCAAAATGTTGCGTCAACAATGGCGCGCCCTATCAAATAATTAGTTCATTCAAAAAGAAATAATATATCACAATTTGCTCAACTATTCAACAAATCATAACCGATTTCATTGGAAGCGATTCTTCTTGGATTATCCGTGCTCTTAAATAACAATTAATATAAATTCCTAATTTTATTTACTGTAAACTCAATTTACTGTAAATTCAAAGAATCACCAAGCCAAAGTGTTAACAGTAAATAAGATTAGGAATTTATATTATTTTATTTAAGAGCAAGGGCTGATTGTATATTTTCATACATCACATATTATAAAGGATATTGTGAAAGATATTGAGAGGAAGCGATTGGAAAGGGCACAACAGACAGATTTGGATCGAAAGAATGAAGCCAAACGTAAAAGACGGTCAAGAGCTAAGGAGACAACGGAAGAGACACAAGAGAGACAGAGGTTAGACGCTGAATGACATCAGGCAGAGAGAGAGAGAGAGAGACAGAGACTTTAGGCCCCCGAACTCTACTTCATCTAACATCAATCTCAACATATCTCTTCTTCAAACATCTATATCGATCAAACTGTACACTGGGACCTAGTTAAGATTGAAAATGTGTTTAAGAAAGTTTTAATTAATGGGTAAAAACTACTAGTGACGAGATGCTCTGCTCAAGTAAAGCTAATTGATAACTACATTGCAACTAACACATTACTGCAGTTTTCATTTAAGAAAATTTTTAGTACTTACTAACACCTTTCCCATGTTGGTTCGCATTTTCTTCATATCATCAGGGAATATTATTAATTTCCCACATTTTTTTAAAAAATTTAATACAAAGCCAACGCACATATTTACAAAAATACAAGATAATAAAAAGCATTAAAGCTTACATTTGATGATGTACATTTCGTTAGCGTATCAGCTAACATCCTCAGATCGACACACATCCCTCGACACAAGCAAATAATTGACCTGATCCTATCTGAATACTTAATGAGCCTCTCAGCCTATAAAGACTGGAAATTAGTTTTTGTATTTTGTATTTTGTATTAGTCGATCTGAGGATGTTAGCTGATACGCTAACGAAATTACATCATCAAATGTAAGCTTTAATGCTTTTTATTATCTTGTATTTTTGTAAATATGTGCGTTGGCTTTGTATTAAATTTTTTAAACATAATTACCGCACGTTAAATTTTATTTTATTCCCACATTTTTTATTTTCACTGAGAAGAATAAAAGTGTGCTCTTGTTCAGTGCTTCTCTATCTTCTGATTCTTGAGTCCCACCTTCTCAAGATATCGTAGTCCCGTTGTATTATAAAGAGAACCTTCCTTTTTCTGATTGATGAAGAGTCTTCTATATCATAGGCATATCCAAGATTTTGCAATGGAAGAGGTTAAGATGAGCTTATCCGTTCAACCAAAAAGAAAAATGTTATGTTCCATTCCGGCTTGAAGGTTTTGAGTCCTATCCGTTATATCTCTAAAAAAAAGTTCTAGAATTAAGAAAGAAGAAACTTCATGAATCAAGTCACTTTTCTACACGACTAAAGTCTACAGTGTATATATTCTGAATTTATACATACACACACACTTATATACACACTTCTATATACACTCAATTTTTATTTTCCCACACCATAATAATGGGAGAGTATAATAATCATGCCATAACATACAAATACATTTTTTTTCTAATGCATCAAGTAATTTAGTTGTCTAATGAAATATGACATTAATCATACTAAATAATCATGTTCGATTTTAATGAAAATTGTGTTATTTACTCTCCAAAAGAAATGTAGAATTTTTTTTTATGATATCTGTGTGTGTGTGTGTGAGAAAGTTTGTTATTGAGCATCTTGTGGACGTGTTAACTCAATTAAGCTATCTACTCCCAAGTTCATATTGAAGTGTTTTTATAAGATCTGTTTAAATTTTTGTGTTAATCAGATGTAGGCTAATGTTACTGGCCACCTTAAATAAAGACCAATAAATAGTGAAGCTTAAATAACTTAGAAAAATACACTGATCAACATCAAGATTGAGATTAAAACATTATTATCTGGTCCTGATTAGATTTGGTGTTTGTAGCCTCTATTTACATACAGGCACTTCAGTATGCTCTTCAGTAGCTCAAAGAATAATAGATTATTTTACATCAAATTTTATGTTTGAGACATTGATATTTCTATATACATATGAGTAAATTTCGGTGTTTGTAGCCTCTATTTACTGGCATCTTAACAATAAGGCCCAAATATATTGTCTGTCT
Organism: Thereuonema tuberculata; assembly: GCA_023159025.1. Lineage (NCBI taxonomy): Eukaryota > Metazoa > Arthropoda > Chilopoda > Scutigeromorpha > Scutigeridae > Thereuonema > Thereuonema tuberculata. The sequence continues at coordinate 357,465,521 of JAFIDM010009631.1, forward strand.
TTAAATAAATCAGAGAGTAATACACCGATTAACATTAAACTTTACATTTGAGAGTTAAAAAATGTTATTGTGCATCTTTGATTTAAAGTGTTTGTAGACACTGTTTACGGGGCTTTACACAAAAGGACCAACACTGTGCCCATAAATAACTAAACAAATAATACATTATTTTACACCAAACTTCAGATTTCAGACTTTAATATAATTTTACGTAATATTAGTGCTATTCACAACCCACCTTATGATATTTTTAAAGAAGGGACGACATTTGATGCCTTTGTGTAGTAATTTTTATTGTCTAAATTTGTTGTTTTGATGATTACAAACCTATTTCACGATCCACTTTTCTTAGGGCCCTCAAAAGTCTAACTAATTGCAACTCATCTAGTAATGCTGTAATGTATATTTACAGTATGTTGTTTGTAAGATGGAATAGATTATTATATTTTACATCTTATCTATTAAGATATATTTGTTTAGAGCCAAAACTTTCTGATTGAATAAAATATTTCATTTTGTGAAACTGTATATACACTATCCTACACTAATGGACCGGACAGTGCGCTTTATTGGAAACATGTGAAAATGTAACTGATTTAAGAGTGAGATGGCCCACGTGCTGAAATTACATTAGCCACCCTGTGGGGCATGCTTTCCACAAAGTTTTGATACAGAGCTAATGGTTTTTATGTCCATTCCTGCTTCAAAAACATGGCCAGTGCAGCTATAGATGTCGGACGTGGTCCCCTGGCCCTCAATCGATGCTCTAACTCGTCCCATAAATGTTCGATAGGGTTTAGGTCGGGACTCTGAGCAGGCCATGGAAGCCGCTTTACAGCCATTTCTGTATACCACTGCTGGACAGAGGCTGAAACATAGCATGGAGCATTGTCATCCTGAAAGTAACTATCGTCATTTCCAAGCATTTGCCAGAGAGTAGGAACAACCCAATTATCCAAAATGTCTTTGTAGCCTTCGGAGTTCAAGATTCCTGCAACAACATGCAATGGTCCCAGGTCATACTAGGAGAATTACCCCCACAGCATGATTCCCCCACCGCCGAACTTCACAGTTGGAACGATACATTCGGGTAAAAGACGTTGCCTGGCATTCGCCACACTCAAACACGTCCATTCGACTGGAAGAGAGTGTAAAGGTGATGAGGCACGTTACACTCCATAAAATTGTTTTCCACTGCTCTACAGTTCAGTTGCGACTTTGCAAATAGCACTTGAGTCTGGCGGTTCTGTTGAATGGTGAGTTGTGTGGTTTGTGGATTTTAAGGGCGTTCAATTCCTTCCGCAATGTATTGTGATTGTGATTATTCTTCAATGTAAAACACCTGATGCCTGTTAAACTCACTGATCACGTGCACACATGCACTTTGACGATCTCGTCTGATTTTATGTAACTATGCAGGTGTCCGGTCCATTACTGTAAGTATCCGGTCCATTTCTTTCCTTAGCTTAAAGAAAGTTGTGAAATAGTTCATTAGCTATTTATTAAAAAAATATAACAACTTTATACTGCATTTATCTATAGTCTTTATATTCTATAATGAGTTTAATTGTCGGTGCAATGATGAGAATATTGAAAGTTTTATGTTTATCTTATACAATATCATAAACCTTGTTTAATTACTTTCATAATTTACCAAACCTATTAAATTTCCCATTGTTAGAAGAAAACTTTTAAACAATGATTATCAAAGTGAAGATAAAAAATATTCCTAATAAAACTAATTAATTTTATATTTGGGTTTAATTTTTCCTATGAAATTTCAAAGCAAACTTTTTTATATTAAATGCTTGTAAATCCAATTAATGAAGAAGAATGATGTAGGTAAGCTTAGATTTATTTCAGGAAACAAAGGCAGAGAAATAAGTTTTCTTCTGTGGCTAGTGAGTGACATCCGTTCTTCTTCTTTTTCTTCGTTTCAGTTACCGTACATTTCCGCTTCATCGAGAACAGCAGTTTTCTCCGAACCTCTTCGGTTGTTTCTCCTTGTTGATACCTGATACGAACTCGAAGCCAAGTGGTTCTCAAGTTCTGCTGAAAAATCAGTTCCGATTTATTTGATGGCGTGTGCAATCCATTCACCCATACAGGCTATCGCAGCAGGTTTCCAAGTGGCCAGCCACTGAGAATAACAGGCTTTCTCTTGTCTGCAGTTGAAAGAACAACGACTCTCCTTCTACAGGAAGCCAACGCTGCAAATGGTCCTATTTTAAGACAAAGTAATTGTAAGCAATTTATGTACACCTTAATGCCTTTGCAGTACCATTTAATTCCACTTGCGTAGAAATAACGAAAGAAAGGTACTATATATATATATTACTTATCAAATTACAAAAATCAAAAATAATGTGTTTCCTTTTATTTGTTACTGGAATCTATCATTGACGTTCCTTAGTCTGATGTCACTTTAAAAACCAATAACTTTATTCAAAATTAGAATTATATTCTAAAAAAATTACTAATGCGCCATTCTATCCTTGAAAATCGTATGAAAGAAAACTTAAATTTAGTTTCTGCTTACTAAAAGAAAGCAAGAAAGAAAATGTATTTATTTAAACAAATCTAGAGTTATCTTTAACTTGATTTGTTCCGCTACAGAACTTGATGGAAGTAGTCTTAAAAGCAAGACCTTCTTTGAGTGCAGACCTGCTTCTATTTCCAGTAGCAAGTATTAAGATTGCGGTGACTGATTGTGCAAAATAAGTTAATATTACTGTATCGCATGCCTTTATCAATAGAAAATAATTTTTGGAATAGAAATAATTTATACATTTCGATTAGGAAATGGATAATCTCAT
>JAFIDM010009631.1:357478336-357492887 GCA_023159025.1 Thereuonema tuberculata
CTAAAATTAGTGGGAGATGCTGCTCCAGAAAAATTTTAGCCTTTGTTTTAAAATTCTGTGAAACAAACATGTATAAAAAGAAATTTTATTCAGAAACTTGATAAATTTCTTTTTTATACATGTTTGTTTCCTTTCACACAATTTTAAAAGAAAGGCTAAAATTTTTCTGCAGCAGCACCCCCCACTAATTTTAGCTACGTCCACAATGCAGCCATCAAAGTTAATTGAAGTTTGGTGCACTTGGCCATGAAGATGTTAGAAACTAAACGACATTGACGTAAAAACGAAGGTAATTCTACACAGGAGCTTGCTCAGGAAACTGTTTCTCGGCAGTAAGAAGTGAAAGAAATTTAAATGATTTAATTGTGCAGCAATTTCCCTCCAACTCTTTGTTCAACGAACATCAACGAGTGAGACCAAGTGTTTATTAAGTGATATCCAAAAAAAAGCTGTTTTCAAGCTCATCATCAAGTAGGATTAGTTATCAAAAGATAGGGAGGTCTGTATAGAGATTAACAAGAGCAATATTAGGAATGTGGTATCTTCAAAATTTAAATATCTCTGTCGCGCATTTACCCCGATGAGAAAAACGATAGATAGGCTTGAACATAGGTAAAAGTCAAAAAGTTGAAATTTCTATCGGCCGCCATTTTGGAACGGGGGATCCGTTTTGACTGAAATACAATACCAGCCGAGTATCTTAAGGGTATCTAGCACCCATGAAATAAAAGCTGAAAATTTACAGCAGTTATCCACGAGATGTTTGAGGTCATGTCCCAATTCTAAGGTCCCCCCGTAAAAACTCGTGAATAAATTTCGGCTTTTTTGTTACTTATTTGTAACAGCCATTACCCTAAAAGCTCTGAAATGTTTGTGTCGAAAGCTCTAAAGCCAACGTGAGTATAAGGTTTTAAAAATCGTCAAAAAATGGAAATTTTCCCACGATATATATCGATATATAAAGATTTCGTGGGAATAAGTATTTGAATGGCATGTATATTGGTGATCTACGACCCGGACTCATCTGTTCAGGTAGGAGAGAGCAATAGTTCCTCTTCAGTAGTTCCTTTTTCCAAAGCTAAATACACAAAAGACACAATAAATGACGATTGTCTTTTAATATTTTTCATGTGCTTTTTTCCTATTTAATATGCTACGAAAATTCCTTTGAAAATCGGCACGTGAATTCTTTGATTTGTTGCATCTTTCATTTTGGAGATTATATTCATTCTCAAGGCTACTTTTGTATGTAACTGTTGACCCTAACTATCTTGGTGAAGAAATAGTTGATAAGAAGTATAATAGTTTACTTAAATGTTCGATTCCCCAAAATTATTTTGTTTTCTTTCTTTTGAGCCCTTGCTATAACTTTGCAAAAACGTGTAGGATGAAGGCGTTCGAGTAAGTTACTCACTTTATTAGCCCAAATCGATATACACGACAATACATGAAACATTCTAGCTTGAGATTTAATTGAAGATGAGATTAATTATGCAATGCTTTCTTTCGAAGTTAAATTAGTATTCATTCAGTTTTTATTTCACGTTACAAGAAACTGTCAATACTAAAAGAAAATAAGAATAAAATTTTTATTATCAATTTTATTTCAAAATTAAAAAAAAATATCTAACCACGCCTTATTCTACAGCTACGCCCATGTCTGTTTCATAAAACTTTCCAACCCTTTAGGGCGTGGAGGGGAACATTTCATTGCTGTTATCGTTTCTTTCTTGTTTGAAGGATTCTGTTGTTTCATTTCCATCAATGAGACATTCCATTTTATAGAATTACAATGGAATCTCGTCCCCACCTCCACAATGGCCGGAACTTCTTTTCAAGCCTAGTTAAAAGGACATCTGCACTTCAACTCTTTCCAGGCAATTATGCTAATTAGGAAATGTGAAGAAGACATGAAAAGATTTTTACCTCGAACGCAGCTTCTTTTAAAAGGCATGTTAACAGATATTCAAAACAAAAGCCAGAAACTCAAGAAATTTTCAAATTTTAATACTTTATATTAAAAACGAAAAATTCTTTAAAATAATCTCCTCATTTTAAAGAATTTGTCGTTTTTTTATAAAAAGCAATTTACTATCCATCCAAAACTTTGTCTATATTGAGAATGACTCAAATCGATTCTTTCGAGTTAGATTACAAATGAAATATTTGTTGACGAAAACCAATTTTCGCTGAAATAAGTCAATAATCTTAATCACTTCTAATAAAAACATTGTGTATTTTACGAGAGAGAGACTGAAAGTAAGGTTTCCAACTTATGTACTTTTTTAATACTTTACTTTTAGTGAAATACATGTTTTAAAAAAATAAATCCTTACACTATTTTTCGATATAGTCGCCCTCAAATAATACATTTATCTATCTTATAGACAGAAAATCAATGAATCAACACCGTGTGGATAGAAGATGGGAACTGTTCACCCACCAATTTTGCACTTCATCCACCTTCAGATTTAAGAATGGATATCATCATCTGATTGGAATCGCTTGCCACTAAGATGTTATTTAATCTCTGGAAAGAAACGGAAATCTGAAGGTGCCAGAGTCAGGGCTGTAAGCCGGGTGCTAAAGAATTTCTCAGAACTACTTTATAAAAGATTCACCATGTCAAATGTGATCATGCATTGTCAAACAGCATCCCCTTAGCTGACCCAAAACCTTTTGCATTGAACAGCTCTCTTCAGTCTTGAGAATGGCTTGATAAGTAGCATTAAGTGTTCTACTATGAGGACCGAAGTTCTATAGAATCAAACCAAGCTTATCCCAAAATACAGTCGCCATGATTTTCCCAGGGCTGGTTGATGTCTTGAATATTTTGACAGTGGGCGACCAGGGATGCTTCGAAGCTGTGGATTGGGCTTTGGTCTCAGGACTGTAATAGAATACTCATCTTTCATCCCCAGTAATGATTTGCTCGAAAAAAAATCTGACATGCTCATTAAAGAGCAGCACCCATACGATTTTCTTGTAGTCCTCTATCGGTTACCGAGGGACCCACCTCTTGCAAATTTTTCGGTATCTAAACGTTTGTGAACAATGCCCTTTATTGTACCACACGAAAAATTAATTTTTTCCTCCAAACCTTTAAGTGACTTAATTCTTTAAGAGATTTGCGGCTATTAGGGAGCAAATTCTTCTCATTTGCAGGGACAAATCGGCTAACGTGGAAGGACTCACGCTCCTTTGTTCATCCGTCACATTAACTCGACCGCCATTAAATTCACAATACTGTTTTCGCAATGCTGCATAGTCGTCAAGTTCGGACGATAAACAGCTTCAAGTTCATGTGAATTTGAATCGGTGTTGTTCCTTGGCCCACAAAAACCGAATAACTTATCGCAGTTGTTCTTGTGTCTACTGAGAGCTTGAAGTAGCCATTGTTGAACTGCAGAAAGATGGCGGAGCTTGGGCTTGATTAGTGGTTGCACCTAGCGACCAATGTCTGTATTACACGTCAGCAAAGTGCAAAAGGTCGGTGATAATTAAATAGGAACCATTACTTTCTGACTTCCCTTGTAACTAAATTAAAGATGTAACTAAATATTACGAAACTCCGTTTGAAATTAGTTTCAAATAAACCTCAAGTAAAATAAATAATAATAAATAATTAATCAATTCAAACAAGGATCAAGTTAGTGTTGGAAATTTATGTTTTTAAACAAGTTATTATTATTATTATATCGAAAAAGTTTCAAACCATGGGATTCCCCAGCTAAGACAATATGGCGGGTCAAGGACCAAAGCACATATTGCCAAGTGAATAAAAAAAAAAAAAAAAAAAAGTTTGGAAGAATAGTTAGGGATGTGTGCTTGTGTCCATAAATTTCCGAACTATGCGTGTTGTGTTGAGTACCACAGCCTTCTGGAGTTCTGCATAAGTGTTTTTATGAAGTCCTAATGTGCTGAGGCTGTGATGCAATGTGTGAGGCACCAGACCAGTAGCGGACAGGATGATGGGTACAACACGTACTCGGTCCTGCCTCCACTGCTTCTGGAGCTCGTGTGCTAAGTCTGTGTATTTTCTGAGCGTGAGTTTTCTGCATGTTCTTGCTGATGGGAACTGCAATATCAATGAGATAGGTCTGTTTGTCAGGTCTGTTGTGATGTATAGTTTTGTCTGTGTGAATGGGACTGTCCCAGTACAGCTTATGTGAGGATGACTCTAGTACACTTTGTGGTGTGTACTTGTAGTATGGGACCGTGTTCTTAATAAGTGAGTGTTTGTGTGCTACCTGTTGATGAACGATCAACAGATTGATTGTGTCGGTGGAGGTAGTCTGTTTGGGACAGAAGGGGACAGCCTGATATTATGTGGTCGATCGTCTCATGTGTAGTGTGGCATTTCCTGCATCTGTCGTCGTGTGTGTTTGCGTCGTGTAGAATGTGTTTCTTGTAGTTGAGTGTGGGTGTGACTTGGTCCTGTATTGCGATCATGAACCCTTCGGTCTCCCCAAACAGCTCACCAATCGTTAGCCATCTGTTCGACGCTTCCATGTCGACATGAGGTTGGCTGAGTTCGTGGCGATGTCTGTCATGGAGTTCCTTACGAGCCCATGAATCACGCAGCTGCTGTGTGTGGGTGTCGGGAGTGGTGAGTGTTAGAGAAGGGTTTGCGAGGTCCAGGGGTGTGAAGTGTGTGTCAGCCTTGACAATGGCTGAGTGTAGTGAGGAGTGTTGTGCTCTTTGGTGGAAGTGTTCCCTAAGTGTGTGTACTTGTTTTTCGTGTAGGGTGATGAGATATTATTAATAATAAAAATATTATTATTATTATTATTATCTTTTGCCAAAAGTCTTATTTTTCGAAAAATTACCTTTTAATTCAATTATTTCTAAACCAGGGATTAAGTTCTAAAAAGTCTTTGGATTAAGATGAATTAAGTTTGAGAATCTTTAAATAAGTCATCGTTCAAATATTAGGTTATTTTAATATTAGGTAGAATTAAAAAAATCAAAACCACTCCTCTTTTTTCGAAAGGTAACGTTCTAAAGAGCTTTCGTTGTAAAAAAAAAAAGGTTTTATTAGATTGGCTGTATATGATTCTTAGATGACCAACTATTAAAGGAGCAGTAAAATTCACTACTTTATTTAATAGAAAAGCAGTATTTATCAACTTATATAATTTGCTAATTTCGTCTGTCTGTCTGTCTGTCTGTCTGTAACTCGATATAATTAAGCTCTAAGGTTCTCAATGGTACCATTGAATCAAGGGTACTCAAATTGGATGAAATATTAGTTCATTTATATATATTTATATTTTATATTATTATTTATATTTATATTTTTTTTAAATTACAAATATTTTTTTTTTAAATTGAGATATTTATTTCAATGAGAATAGAAAAGTGTATTCATTTTATTAACTCGGTAATCATTATTAAGTGACTTCTAGCTTTTCAAAAGAAAATAATCAATTCAATTTTTCTTAGTAATAATTAGGGCCCGAATTTTAACAATCTTAATGCTTCCTTTGATATAGCCTTATCATCTCTTGGATATATGCATAGTTTATCTGATCATAGATCTACGCATGTCTGTATCTTAGATACAATCATGAGTGTATTTAACACTTAAAAAAAAGCAAAAAAAGCTGATATTTCCAAAAAAAAAAAAAGGTTTCTTCTGTCTTTTGAAGAAACCTTTTCTGGAAAAGTAATTAGGAAACAAATCCCAATAAGACAAAATTTAACTCCTCTTATTTGACCATCATTTTAACTAAAATTAAAAAATAGATCAAAGTATTCAAGAAACAGGAAATTTGGTTACATCAATTTATAAAATGAAATAAGAAAAAAACAAAAACAAAAACAAGATATGCACGAAAATCGGGATCTTTATTTTATAAATTTAAGCTACTTTTAAAAATTGAAGTTTCCTCAAAATGTTTACATTTCAGAATTCAATGAAACTATTTCTGTTATTACAAGAGCCACATAGATCTGTAACTTTAACTTTTCTCTTATACCCTGGTTTCACGGGAGAAGAAGTCGGTAAAGAAAACTCGTTAAGTCCTGTGACGTATGTTTGTGACGTAAGCCGAACGACTTGTCTGACCTCGACCGTTTACACGGGAGAGAAGAAAAACCAGTTAGACTACAATGCATCCTGGGATCGAGTTGTTGTGCAATGCATCCTGGGATTGTGCTAAACAAAAATGGCGCCAACCACAAAGTCATTGTTTCACAGCAAGTTCAAAAACAAACGTTTGTTTTTGTTTATATTGTCGCAGCTTCAGATGCTCGACGGGTAAAATACAGCAATGTAAGATATTATTTGAAGCCTATAAGCATTATCAATTTTATTCTTCACTTCTTCCCAGCTTTTCTCAATTTTATATATTTCCTGTAATTCCATTTTCTCATATATGCGACGATTTCATTTCATTATCCGTAAATCGTCGATATTTTCCCGCCACATTTCAATTAATGTCACCGTCCCTCCCTCTGTCCATTCAGTGTGGTGTTTCCGTTGCGGAGCTGTTAACAGGCTGGCAGCCATGTTTGAAACGACTTTTCTCGGTATATAGACTTCTCACAACTCGGACAACCCTAACGACTTCCGCCCTGGCTGGTCACGTGGGGCTCAAAAACGAGAAAATGCGAAGAATCGAGTTTTTAGTAGTTCCGTGAAACCAGGGTATTATCGGCAAAAATCAAACACATTTCCCAAGAACAGAAATAATATTTTCTGGAAGCGAATTGTTTGGATTTAGATTCAATAAATCTTAAATGTTAAAGAGTCAGATTTGAGATTTTGTTTTACCATTCGCCGAATCCGAAATTGGAAAAAAAAAATGATTTATTTTTCAAGTTACTTTATTTATTTAGTTTTTTTTAATTAGTTTTGTTATTTATTATAAAGTAAGATTTTAGTTATTTATATTTCCAGATATTTGTACTACAATAATCAAATTTTTTTTCTTCCAAACTTTTTCTATTCATATTATATCACTTTTACTACATTAAAACATTGGATATTAAATTATTCTTGTTCTGATTTCTTTGCCTTTTTTCCTAGGAAATTATTAATCAGTCAGCCGGTGTCTGTGTTTGTGTGCCTAATAACTTTTGAAATTTGGATGCATCTTCTTGAAACTTGGTGTATATATTTAAGGACTACCTAATATGACCTAACTTTTATATTTGCAATCTTTTCCAAGTAAGTAACTTGTAGAGAAATTAATGCGAGAAAACTACAAAAATCTCTATAGAAAAACAAACAGCACTGTTTGTTTTTCAATGTTAGACGTGCTGTCTAATGTAACAAGAAGTGAAAATGTTGGGTACTATGATAATTCTAATATTTAAACTCTAACTTGTGTAAGGTATAAAATCTAAATTAGAATTAAACCCTGCTATATTATTTAGACCACAGCAATAGCTAGAGCTTGAAGCTGAACATTAAAGCAAAGCAAGGATGGAGGTATATATTGTAAAGAATATAACTTGGTAAAAAAAGGTACACAAAAATAACATTTTACTAAACAGCATTAGTTTACAATTACATTTCATAATCTAAATAAAAAGCTAGATTCTTATTAAATATGATATATCATTTACAATAACTTGAATGATGTTTATAACTTATTATACAACATTCAATGCTAATAATTTCACTATCTTCTTAACATATTTATACATTAATCTCAACTTGAAAGATATTCAATAACAATTTCTAAAACGTTCTATTTTAATACATCGTTCACTTAGTCATTCACTCTATGTGAATACAAAATAACATTACTAACTTGATACTAAATCTTCAGTCCTAACAACTTATTAAACCTATAGTCTTAATAAATTTTCCAATCTATGAGAAAAGATATTGTACTAAGTTTTTCACCCTATGTGAAGTTGAAATATTATTTCAAACTCGTTATTAAACATATTGACTTACATTTTATCCTAAGTGAAAATATATTATTTTCCTTAACTTTAAATATAAACTTATCTTTCTCCTAAACTATCCAAGTACAATCAAGAATGTTTCCATTATATCACAATTAACATTCATCTATAATTCTTATAGAATAAAATTCAACTAGGCTTAACCGCTAGTGTTATATTATACTTGGCTATTTCTAAATTATCACCGTATGTGAGTTAATACAATCTACGAATTTATTTTCGCATTAAAAGTTCTGGATCTAAGATGCTCGTTTCTATAATTCTATTCTATTAACTGGTATTGGGCCTTGAAGTATCTGCGTTGACTATCTGCAACTAATTCTACTAAAAGTCTTACTTACGAGTTCAAAATTGGAGCTTTCCTTAAAGCTGCCGCCATATATACCAAAATGCATCTTTCCACTGGAACGGAATAATATAATCCATCAAACTTCTATCCATTTGCTTTTAAGGCATCTCCGAATCCAATACGTCTGCCGACGTTCCATTCTTCGAACGATTATACAACATGGCCGCTTGATTTCCAGCGAATCCTCTCCTGCAAAATACTTAGAAATAAAATAAGACAATATGCGTCCTTCAAAATTGACTTCCTATTATTCTCATGATAACGGAAATAATTTTCACCGAATCCAACTTGCGTTATAGGAGTGTTCTTCAATAGCATCTATGGCCAAGTCCAACTTTCTAAGTTACGGCATAATTCCTGGATCGCCTTATCTCGCAAAAATCCCGGGATCAACTGATTTCGCCAAGTTCCGAGTATCAACTCATTTCGCCTAGTTCCGAGGATCAACTCATTTCGCCAAGTTCCGAGGATCAACTGATTTCTCTCAGTAACAGTTCAAACAGTACGGCTTGCTCCTCGTGATACTTCATTGTTTAACAATGGTTCACACTTAGCCTCTCGCGGTATCACTCTACTATTTCTCAAGTCATTGTTTCAAATCAACTCGAAATGCTGCTTATTCTCAAGTCTTAAAATAAACCAACCAAAAAAATATTTTATAGCACAAATTTCTATTGAAAAAATAATAACTGAAATGATTATCTATTTATACAACAGAAAAACCCAGAAAAAATTTTTTCTAAAAAATCTATATATATATAAATGAATGTATCTTTCTTTGTTTCTTTCTTTCTATCTTTGTCCTTTATATATTCCGAGGCCCTTTGACCTATCTGGACCAACCTTTGCAGAATTACTCTTTAGGACCCTGCGGAAAAGATAGGCTACCTTAGAACCTGGACACCCCCCCCCCAAGGAGTTGAAAAGGGGTAAAACCCCTGAAAAACCCATTATACACCTGTGGTGAAAATGAGAACTACACAAATATTGTGTAAAGTGAAAAATTCACTCTCCTATGAGGGGCAGGGCCACCACTCTTGGGTGGGAGGAAGGCAAGACAAAGGCTGAAGTGTCCCACCCCCGACCGAAACGGGGACCTTATATTTAGGACCCCTTCTTGGGCCCCCCAAGTCAATTGCAAATAAGCAAAAATTCGCTCTAATATGGGGGGCAGGGACACCCCACTTGGGTGGGGGGGATGGCGATACAAGGACCTAAGTGTCCCACCCCCGACCGAAACGGGGACCTTATATTTAGGGCCCCTTCTCGAATCCCCCAAGTCACTTGCAAATAAGGAAAAATTCGCTCTCCTTTGGGGGGCAGGGACACCCCATTTGGGTGGGGGGAATGGCGACACAAGGACCTAAGTGTCCCACCCCCGATCGATACCAGGACTTTATATTTAGGGCCCCTTCTCGGTCCCCCAAGTCAATTGCAAAAAAGGAAAAAATTAGCTCTCCTATTAAAGGCAGGGACACCACACTTGGGTGGGATATAGCCAACACAAAGGCTGAAGTGTCCCACCCCCGATCGACACCGGGACCTTATATTTAGGGCCCCTTCTCGGGCCCCCCAATTCAATTGCAAAAAAGACAAAAATTCGCTTTCCTATTTGGGGCAGGGACACCACACTTGGGTGGGAGGAAGCCAACAGTGTTCCACCTCCGACCGACACTAGGACCTTATATTTAGGGCCCCTTCTCGGGCCCCCCACAAGTCATTTGCATAGAAGGAAAATTCGCTTTCCTATGGGGGCAGGGACACCCCACTTATGTGGGAGGAAGCCAACACAAAGGCAGAAGTGTTCCACCGCCGACCGACATTAGGACCTTATATTTAGGGCCCCTTTTCGGGTCCCCCAAGTGAATTGCAAATAAGGAAAAATTCGCTTTCCTATGGGGGGTAGGGACACCACACTTGGGTGGGGGGATGCGACACAAGGGCTGAAGTTTCCCACCCCCGATCGACATCGGGACCTTATATTTAGGGCCCCATCTCGGCCCCGAAGTCAATTGTAAAAAGGGAAAAACTTTCTCTCCTAAGGGGGGCAGCGACACCACACTTCGGTGGGGGGATGGCGACACAAGGGTATAAGTGTCCCAAAACATAACATAACATAAAATAGGAGGTACTATTAAGTCCCTAACCCTAACACTGCGGCCTCAAAAGGCCTATTGTGTTTCCCAATGTCCTTAATTCTGCATAAGTCCTAGGATTTTACCAATCTGTATGCAGGTGTATCGTCACATAGTTTGAGGGATTGGGGAAACCCTTATCTATCAACTTGTGTCTTGTGCTTGCAAGCGCTTCACACTCACATAGTATGTGTGCTGCTGTTTCATCAGCTTTTCCACATCTTCTGCAAGTAGGATTTGAAACTATTTTTATAATAAAAATGTGTTTCATTAAGTGACAGTGACCTGTAAAAAGTCCTGTCAAGATTCTAGTCTGGTTCTTATTTAAACTATTAAGTTCCCTGGCTCTTTTCCTTAAAGGCTCTTTAATAAAGAGCTTAGGGTGTTTCTGCCCTGGAAGATTACTCCAATAGGTCTTTTGCTATCTTCTTGCCCAGTCCCGAATTGCAGTTTTAGTTGTTTCAATAGAGATCCCACAGACTGGTTCAGGTGAAATGAACAAGCTCCTTTTTTTGCTAGTTTGTCTGCTAGCTCATTACTAGCAATCCCTTTGTGTCCTGGCACCCATATTAGGTTTACCCAATTATGTTCAGCAAGGCTATTAAGGGTTTGCTTACATTCCCATACTAATTTAGAATTGGTATAGGGAGAATTCAGGGCTTTAAGAGCTGCCTGACTATCTGTAAATATAGAGATATTTCTATTTTTATATTTACGTTTTATATTTTCATAGGCACATTGTAGAATGGCATATGTTTCCACTTGGAATACTGTTGAGTAGACCCCTAGGCTTAGACTTATGTCCATCCTTGGTTTCATTCCTCTGATTCCGGTTTTCCCATTATGTTTAGTACCATCTGTATACCAGATTATTCCATTGACATCGGTGGTTTTTTGTCATTATTCCATTCAGTTTGGCAAGGAATGATAATGCGGAAAAGTTTTGTGAAAGATATTCTAGGTATCATTTTGTCAGAGTTCATTAGTAAAATGGTTCATTAGAAATGTCTCTAGTTAGGGCTGCATGTCCCACATTACAATAATGTGGTTTCCACAGATTATTAATTTTAAGTCTATGTATGGTCGCTCTTGCCTCTGCTTCAAGTGTCAAGTGAAGAGGGGATAAATCAAGAAGGACCTCCATACTGGCAGTAGGGGTTGTCCTCATAGCCCCAGTTATGCCCATACATGCTAGTCTTTGTAAGGTGTTCAGTTTGTTCCTGGTTGTAATCAGTTTACCTTTAGTCCACGAAACTATAGCTGCATATAATATAATGGGTTTAATAACCATTGTGTAAATCCAATAGATAACACTAGGTTTTAATCCCCATGTTTTTCCAATAGCATTTCTACATGACCAGAAGGCAATGTATGCTTTATTGATAGTTTTTTAATATGGGAGTTCCAGTTTAGTTTAGAATCTAGGGTAATGCCCAGATATTTAACTTCCTTGGATAATCTAATGTTCTTGTTGTATAGGAAAGGTTCTTTAAGACCCTCCAAATTTCTTTTCTTAGTGAAAGGAACAAGAAACGTTTTATTGGGATTTACTGGTAATTTAATATTATCATGCCAATTTTCTACAGTATTTAGTGCATTTTGCATTAGACCCGAAATCACGTTAGGGAATTTACCCCTTACAATGATCACAATGTCGTCCGCAAATCCCTGAGTATAAAAACCTTTCTTTATTAGTCCCTCAATAAGTTCGTCAACCATCAGGCTCCATAGGAGAAGTGAAAGAACCCCTCCCTGCGGACATCCCCTGGTCACCGAAACTCGTAAGGTATCTTTATAAATGGAAGTATGAATAGTTCTGTTTTTCAACATAGCATTTATCCAACCACACGTGGTCGGGTCAATACCATGTTTTTGTGCTACCCCATCTATAGAAAAGAAGATGTATTATCAAATGCTCCTTCAATGTCAAGAAAAGCTGCAAGAGCTATTTCTTTGTTTTCAAGTGTGGTTTCGAAAATAGAGACAAGGCTATGAAGAGCCGCCTCAGTTGATTTCCCAACTTGATAGGCATATTGGTTTGGGAGTATTGGATAAGTCCTAAGTATACCCTCCCTCATATATTTATCAATTAGCTTTTCCAAAGTTTTCAGAAGAAAAGATGTTAAGCTAATTGGTCTAAAAGCTTTGGCGTCGACATAAGAAGATCGATCCGGCTTGGGAATGAACACAACCTTGACTGGTCTCCATTGAGATGGAATATAACCCAGTGCTAGGCTTGCTCTAAAAATATTACAAAAAGGTATAGCTAGAAAGCTTATTCTTTTTTGTATAAGGGCTGGAAAGATTTGATCTAATCCGGCTGATTTAAAAGGTTTGAAAGTAGATACTGCCCATTCTACCTTTGATCGATTAATGGCCAGTCGCGCAGTCCGCCAATTTTTCTTGGGTGCTCTAAAATGAGACCCCAAGTTTAAATTTAGCGAGTTTGCGTTTCCGTCCCGATCGATCTCGACAGAATCTGGGAAATGTACACTGGTTAGAACCTTAAGTGTTTCTTCCCCATTGGTAGTATAACTTACATCTTTTTGTAGCAGAGTCCCTAATCTAAGATTAGTTTCTTTTGTTAAAATTTTATAGAGTCTAGAACAGTTAGGTACATTAGAGATTTCCTCACAGTACTTCCTCCATGATTTTCACTTGGCTTTTCTCAAAGCTCCAATATATTCGGTGAGTGATTGTTTATAAAAATCCCATTCACCGTTTCTTTTAGCTGCATTAAACAGCTTTCTAGTGCGTGTTCTGAGATTAGTTAGCTCTTGATCCCATTAAGAGACCCGTCTACGTAGTTTGAGCCAAATCTCGGGACAATTCGCATGATATGAAGAGATAATAGATTGTTGTACATAATCAACAGTTATCTCTATATCTTCAACAGATTTAATCCGTTGTGGGCAAAGTCCAATACTATTTTTAAGGTCATCTTTGTAAGATTCCCAATTAGTATTTTTAGGATTTCTGTAGAATTTAGTTATAAGTTAACTTGATTCTAGGGTAAAGCTAATGTATTTATGATCTGAAAAGGTCATCTCATTAGATACATGCCAATTTTTAACTTTGATACTAACAAAAGGAGTACCTAAGGTAATGTAAATAACTTCCTCTCTAATTTTATTAAAAAAACTTAGGAGTGTTACCATTATTAAGAATTTGTAAATCTGAAGTGATTATAATTTCTAAAAGTTTTTCACCTCTGATATTATTGTCTTTACTCCCCCATATAATGTGGCGTGCATTGGCATCAATACCAGTGAATGAGTTCTTCCTTTTCATCCTTCACCATGTTAACAAGTTTAAAAAACTCCTCAGCAGGTGGAGGTTCAGGTGAATCATAAGGAAAGTAAGCAGAGGTAAATATAACATCCCTCTGTTTTTCCTTATCGTTAAACTTAACTTTAATTGCTACCAAATCAGTGGTGCAATATTCAGTCACAGTAAAATACTTAATATTCTTTTTAATAAATATACAAGTACGTGGTTTATTGTTAGAACATGCAATGATAGTTCCCCCAATATTTCCTAATCCTCTAACCTTACCCTTGTAACACCAAGGTTCCTGGATGAGGACGATGTCTACAGCTTCTTCTAAGATGAATTTGCAGAGTGTAGCGATTGCTACCTTGCTGTGCTGTATGTTTACTTGAATAATCGTCATAGTTTAAAATCACCCTTGTGCTTCATTACCGTTCGAGTTCCTCTGAGGGTCCTCGACCGTAGGGTTTTATCCTTTTGTAATTTTTCCATAGGATGTTTATATAATTGGGGAAAAAAGCAGTCACCAGGCACATATCCCCATATCTGCCTGGAAGGCACTGCTTTAGGCAGTTTAAATACTGTGGGTGTCGCCAGGCAACCCACAGGGATCGTTTGTGACACTATTTTACCCCGTAGTGCCGTACATCCATCTGCACGATACCTTACACCTTAGATTCGGAGACCAGAGTCTCGTTAGCCATCTATAGTTTGCTCTGCGATTTCCTGTTCTTCGGACTTTATGGCTACGAAGGTTGAAATATTCATCTTCTGATTCTTCTGATTCATTTATCGAATCAATTGCTTTTACTTCAGGAGTTATCTCTGATTTGATTCCACCAGATTCTTCTTCACTGTCAGCTACTTCTGCATG
>JAFIDM010009631.1:357493287-357507175 GCA_023159025.1 Thereuonema tuberculata
CGTCTCGAAAAATCATCGATGAAGGTTAAAATGTATCTATAACCCTCCTGATTATTGACACGGATAGGTCCACAAATATCGGAGTGAACTAGTTCAAGTGTCTTGCGTGTTCTTATTAAACCAATCTTAGGATGACTTATGTTGACTAATTTCCCCTCTTTACAACTATTACATTCCATGATTTCCTGATAATTAATCTTAACATTTTCTATTCCTCTTAACAACTTTAATCTCATAATCGTCTTGATTTTATCAACGGATATGTGACCCAAACGATCATGCAATAGTTTACATGGTTTATGATCTACTTCTTGAAAATGAGCTGAGTTATTCTGGTGAACCGGACAGCAATCAACAACATAAAGGTTATTCTTCTTCTTTCCAATTAACACAGCTTTCATTCTCTTATTCCGGACAATATATCTTTCCTTCTTGATTTCTTGATTCAAACCCATGTTGGCAATCTCCCCAGACGAAATTAGATTGATGCTAACTTCTGGAACATAAAATACATTTTGCAATGTGAAATATAGATGTTTATCATGATCAGTCTTAGTTCTCAACACAACACAGCCTTTTCCTACAGCCGTCATATAGGAATTATTGGAACTATAGATTTTAACAGGTTCACTAATCTCAGTATATTTACTAAAAGCTTCTCGATCAAAGCATATTGAGTTAGAACACCCGCTGTCCAAGTACCAACTGTTAGGATCTTTTTCTCTTAAGCTTCCATCATTCTCAAAACAGTGAACGATGCCAAATAGTGACTTCTTTTTATTGTCAGATTTGTCATTTGCACTAGTCTTTTTCTTTCCATCAAACTTTCTGTGCCTACAGAATTTTGCAATGTGTCCAACTTTGTTGCATATAAAGCATTTCCTACTTTCTTTCTTCTTATAATGAAACGAAGTGGTAGCTGATTCACTCTCATTAGATTCAGCATTGAAACATTGCTTTGACAAAGATGACTTCTGACTTTCAGAGCATTTATCTCTACGAAATTCTTGGATAATAGTTTCAATAATATATTTCGAATTGAAACCAGGTTGTTTTTGCTGGACAAGGAGACCTTGTGCACATGGTCTCAATTCCTTAGGTAGACCTGAGAAGATAAGCCAAGAGAATTCATGGTCATCAACACTACCCCCTTTTTCCTCAATTTCTGCTAGGATAGTTTTTAAGTTCAGTAATTTGTCAGGAATATTATCTTCAGAGGACATCTTACTTTTACAGTAGAGTTCTCTTTTCAATTCACTAATCATTAAATGATCAGTAATGTTAAACTTCTTATCTATTTCTTTTAACAGTAGTTGAGGATCATTGAATTCCTTTAACAATATTCTTAATTTATCTTCTACTGAATTAATTATAATTCCTACTGTCTTTTCTGTTTTCATGAGCATTTTCTCTCGCTTATCAACATCTTTAATTTCTTCTGTCTCTTTCAAAGGTCGATTGGCTAGCATCCAAAGACCTTGCTGTTGCAATGAAGTGCGAATAGCAATCTTCCACTTGATATAATTATCACCATCGAATTTCAGTAACTGACTAGCCATGATGTAAGTATTTCAATTTCACTATGAATGAGGACTCTCAAAAAACTTTTCCTTTACTATTATAAAAGGATTATATATAAATAGACCATTACTAAGTGTTGCGCATCGGAAGAAGTGACTGTTCCAGCATAACCAATTGAAATAGTTTTTGGTAATACAAATTAATATTATATTTATAGAAGTTTTTGATATTATAAACATCTAGCAGGATGCGAACTAGTAATGTAAACGTTAATTGAGAGCATAATTATTATTTATCCCTTGTAACTATCAGTTAGGTATAAATTATCCAAACACACTCATAAATAACATAGTTTATAAATCTTTCTTACTTGAAATACATCATACAAACAATTAAGTTATAATCTTTATGAAGATTCAAAAGTTCTTTATAAAAGGCATCTAATGTCGATTAAAGTTCTTCTAGTTTAGTAATAAACTATTGTAGGTCTTTCACCCTATGTGAAACTAATAATTCGCAATGTATCACTGGAATATATCTGAACACTTGCACTAATACACGTTTGGTTTTATCACCCTATGCGTAAATTAAAGTATTTGCAATCTAACACTAGATTTAAGTTCAGATCAACTCTTTATAAAAGTTATTTCTTGCTTTCTATAAATTTAACTTTTAACTTGAATTAATTGTTCACAATGCCTTATAAGTTTATCGAAATAGTCTCTGATCATTTCTATAAACCTTCATAATCTTTTTAATGAAGTTTGATCTACAAGTTCTTTAACCCTATCATTGTTCATCGTGAATAACCATCTATCATGTTTAAAGTTCCTTTGTTTTCTTTGAATCTTTTAATTAATCCACTTTATCAATTACTTAATAAAATAATTCTTGGAACTTATTGTGATTTAACCGCTTTCACTATTCAATCCAAAACATCGCTGTGTTTCTTCCAGAAATATTAAAATCCCACCCAAAACACTTCGTGTAAAATAAGGTGCCAAGACTCACATGCTCATAATGCTTTCACTGTTAAAAATATATGAGATCTCATGTAGAGCCAAGCCCCTAACTCTACAAGGCCTAACTCTACAAGCCCTAACTCTAAAAACCCTATATCTTGGTCAAAAAGTATGGCTTGGCCGTTTCGTGGCTGTCTCACAGACAATCCCATGCAGTTATGTAAAGGCTATGGAGTATGCCAAGGCATACTTTTTGACCAAGATATTAGGGTTTTTAGAGTTAGGCATATAAAGTGAGGGGCTTGGCTCTACATGAGATCTGATAACTTTTTAACAGTGAAAGCGTTATGAGCATCTTGGCAACGTATTTTACATGAAATGTTTTGGGTGGGATGAAATAGTTCCATGAAACGGCCAAGCCATACTTTTTGAAATTACATATTAGATATATTAGATATAATAATAGATATAATATTAGATATTAGATATAATATTAGATATTAGATATAATTAGATATAACCAAACGAAATTGTAGATATTAGTATGACTCTTATTTAGGAAATATCAAAATATTCTTCAAAACAATTCGAACGTAAAATATTTCTCAAGGGCAATGTTCATTTCTCAGGTTACTTATCCCTTTTTAGAACATTCTTATCTTCCATCGTATTCTGCTGGAAACTTTTCATATTAGACTCCTGTCTATTGATTGAAGAGGATAATATTGCTCCATTTCAATCCTGAAAGATTCTTATATCTAGAATCTATTGCAGAGAAGAATTAATTCACAGCGGATCATATCAAAATCGCCATTCCATCACCCATCTTTTTAAATCATCAACCACAGCTCCCTCGAGCCGTAAACAATACTATACAATCATAACACAGCAGTCCAAGCATCTCATCGCTTCTAACAATGGTATTATTCTCTGACATTTTTTATGTTAACAACAATAACAAGTCACTCTTAAATAAAGTTCTTATTGCACAATAATAAAATACATTTTCTACATTATTTATTAAAACCTAGAATCTAATCAAAGTTTAATTTTAAGAACAATTATTTATTTATTATAAAATTTGAAACTTTGATGGATGAAAAAAGGGTACTATGGATATGCTTTCAATGCCGTATCAAGCAAGTTAGTCTTTTAAGAGATATTCTTTTAAGTAGCCATGATGTTTAAATGAGATAACGTAATGACAGCCTAGCATTTTACATCCAGTATGTAGTCAGAAGAAAGGCGGACATCAGAAAAGACAATAGAAGATAATCTCACCAAATGAATATGTGCATTAGGAAGACTAAAGGAATGGGCATAAGAAAACATGGGCTTTAACTGAAATTCTTGACTTTCTTGCATGATTATAATCGAAAAGTCCATATTTAACTATAAGCTTCTTAACAGAAAAAAAGTTAATTATTAGATATCTTTTAAATTTGAAGAAATATACTTATTTAGTTCATGAGATCTAATATTTTTAATAAATATAAGCTACTTTTTTTTAAAAAAAAAGTAAAATTAAAATTAATTTCTGTAAAAATAATTATAATTCATATTAACGTCGAGTCATTTTATTCATCCATCGATTAGATCGTGCTCTCATTTCGATTAAAATGTCTTTATATCAATTTTATTACTATTAAATTGGATTGAATGCTAACATACCAAATTATCAAATAAAGAATAGCAAATATTTAATATGGCTAATTAATTATATTTTGTTTGCTTGAATAAATTGATCAAATTTTGATTTGTGTTGTAGAATTATAAATGCTGTTACATCATTTAATATACTAAAATTGGATTGTGAGTTTCGTGATTAGAATATTATTTTGTTTAGGGATGAATAGAGGGAAGACTGAAAAATCTACTTTGTAAACTGTCACAATAAGAGAAAAACAATGGAATGTAGATTAGTTGTAAGTATCTTAAAGACTATAAATACAAAATCTGTTTAAAGGCTTCCGTGTGCAGCTGATTCATTATGTCACTAATTGTTGCAGATATCTCTAACAAAATTAAAAGTAGAAAATGAATTTCGCAAGATAATATCTGGGAGAAATAATACTAAATGTTACTATATTTTGCTTTATGATCAAAGCCAAGTTTCAGGAAACAATAAAACTCAATGAAAAAAAAAACATAACATTTAAAAAAAATCAATAGGATTAGTCTAAATCTGAATTGGCTAATTTTGGAAATCCTTTTCCTTCAGTAGGCAGCTAAATACTATTTAAGGTTGTTGGTCTTTGACAGCAAAGCGTAGAATTTTTATGTATATTGTAGGAAATGTATTTTATTACTGTGCAATAATCACTTTATTTTTGAGTGACTTGTTATTGTTGTTAACATTAGGAAAACATGAGAGAATGGTACCATTGTTTGAAGCGATGTGATGCTTGGACTGCTTTGTTATGTTTGTATATTATTGTTTACGGCTCGAGGGAGCGGTTTGTTATTATTGAAGATTCGAGGATGGAATGGCGATATTGATCTGATCCGCTGAGATATAATTCTTTCCTTTTCTTGATTCTAGATATAAGAATCTTACAGGATTGATAGGGACCAATATTATCCTCTTGAATGAATAGACGGGAGTCGATTATGATATCTTTCCTGGAGAATACCATGGAAAATTAGAATGTTCTGATAAGGGATAAGTTACCTTGAGAATTGAACATTGCCCTAGAGATATATTTTACGTTCGTATTGTATTGAATAATGTTTTGATATTACCTAGAAAAAACGGTGATACTAATATCTACAATTTCGTTTCAGCAACATAATCAAATAGATTAATGGTCTTGAGTTCGGGATCTAGGAACCAGAGTAAACAAATTAATGGAACGGAAGGAGATAGGAGATATTAGCGAGCAAATACTGAAGACAACGTATAGGTAATCGAGGAGCGTATGTTGACTCCACAGTTGTGATATAGAATTATAGAAGAATTTCCAAGTAAGTGAAATTTATTTAATGTAAGACAGAGAACATGAGAGTTATCATATTTCTGGAAGAAACACAGCGATGTTTAGGATTTAATAGTCAAAGCGGATAAATATTAACTTCCAAGGACTACTTTATTCGAGTAATTGATAAAGCGGATTAATAAAAAGATTCAAAGATAAACAATTGAACTTTAAAGATGATAGATAATTATTCACGATGAATAGTGATAGGGTTTAAGTACTTGTATATGAAACTTCATTAAAAGATTATGAAGGTATATAAAAGTCATCAGAGTCTATTTCGATAAAGTTTGAAGGCATTGTGAACATATAATTCAAGATAAAAGTTAAACTAATAGAAAACAAGAAATAACTTTTATTAAGAAATGAACTGAAGTAAAATCTTGTGTTAGATTGCAAATATTGTAACTTACACATAAGGTGATAAAACCAAACGTGTATTAGTGCAAGTGTGCGGATATATTCCAGTAATAGACAATCATATATTATTTTTCACATAGGGTGAAAAGACCTACAGTAGTTTATAACTAAACTAGAAGAACTCTAATAGACATTAGAAGCCTTTTATAAAGAACTTTTGAATCTTCATAAAGATTTTAACTTAATTCTTTGTATAATGTATTTCAAATAAGAAAGTTTTATAAACAATGTTATTAATGAATGTGTTTGGACAATAATTTATACCTAACTGGTATCTACATGGGATAAATTATTAATTAGCTCTCAATTAACATCTACATTACAAGTTCGCATCCTGCTAGATGTTTATAATATCATAAACTTATTTCTATAATCAAAATATAATACTTAATATATTTTGAACAAAAACGTGAATTGTTTAATATGTTTTGTTGTTAATTAGAAATTTCTACTTGTAACTAAGAAGAATATATATTCTTTATTTTGAAATCCAAATGATTCTTATAAGCAACTTACAGCTAAATTTCAGTTAATTTGAATAGTTAATACACAACAGAGGTTATGTATTCTGCTTTATATGCAGTGTCTCAAACCTAATTTTGGGCGAATGTAGCCATTCAACCTTATGAGAAAATTTTATTCCTCGGAATTTTATTTCTATACTAATGATACTGTCAGGCCATTAATATTTGTCTGCCTGAAATAGTTAGCAAACAATCACAATAGAATAATCAATTACTGAAGAATTTCATTCGGGACTAGTATTATCGAAAAAAAATAGAATCAAATTTTATCTTGATGATTGTCTCCAACAACGACGATATATCCAGAATATTCAAAAGAAATAAAAAAAAGTCGACCTAATGTATCCAGCTAACTCAGAAATTAAAAGAAAAACAACAAAAAGAAAAAAAAAAAAAAAACAGAAAAAGTTTTCTTACCAGAAAAAAAACAAAAAAACAAAACAAAACATATTGCTTTATGATCGACATTTTCATACTCAAAATTTCAAGGAAAAGCTATGGTAGATTAGATAGATTTCAGTAGTCAACTGCGCAGATCAACGCCAACTGAAAGCAGGTGACATAGAAGGATGTTGGGTGTTGTTAGTGCAAAAGGAAAGGAGGCTGTATGTGCCGTTTCAAAATAAATAATATAAAAATTTATTAGAAATGATTGATTAGTGTCTTTTAATATTATGGTTAAACTTATTATTTATATCATGCGTGTGAGATTTGGGCTCCCAGAGATCCTCGATCGTATATTGTAATACGATAGTCATTATGACGCACGCTCGCCTGTAACACGTAAGGAGATAGCGTACTCATTTGACAGAAGGCTAGGTAAGTCCTAAGATCCGTCTGGAGGAATAACGACCGTGTATAGAGATGCATAATATTTGATATATTATATAGTACACCAAATACGTATATTAAGTATCTGTATACATACATACAGATGCTTAAGTAAGCCTGCCAAACTCTTTTATTCGTAATTATATCACATTTTCTATCACAATACCAACGGTTACTATATTAAACATATATTATACATTTATGAAACATACATTAAATGAAACCATATTAGAACAACTATTTTTACAGTTCAAGAAGTAGGAAGGACTTGTCAATTTTTGTTCCCGATTCTACATCTTATTTTAAAATACAAATCCAAATTAAATAATCTAAAAATCAACAAAGATATGAAAAGAAAGAACGACTCCGAACAAAGATTTTGAGGATGTTTTAGGATTGCAATCGAAACTACAGTTCATTTTGCTCAGGAAGAAGCTATTTTCTGAATATATAGAAATTGATTTTTACTCAGAAAGGAAACTATCATCTCAAATTAAAATGTTTTTCCAAATAGCTCTGAGAGAGTAATTCATCGAAGCTCCATCAGAGGCCCTCTCCTTAGTTGGGATTGTTTCTGGGCTTAGGGGTCCAAGGTATCAACGGGAGAGAGAGTGAACACTTGATTTTGCTTGCAAAGGATGAGATAGTAGGGCTGCTCAACTCTATGTATTTGTAATTACTTACATCACAATATCAACCCTCACAATTTCTATGACAATATCAACGGCTACTATCTATATAAAACGGAAATATATATTTAAAAGTAACATTTCAATTCATTTTCCAGATTGATTGATGTATAGAAGCAATTGAACCTGTCTAGAGGGGCAACTCACCTTATCTGATACTTTTAGGACCAGCCACCTAATTTGGGAGTATGGGGGGTTCATAATGTCCATAATGTGATTCTCGTGAGATAAGTCATTTCAATAGACAAGTTACTTGCACAAAATCTGATTCCGGTGCCTGGATTTCAAATTTTGGGTATTGCCGTCAGGGTCCCTTTCCGTTACAATTTAATCTCATTACGTATTTATTTCTTATAAAAGAACCTTTTCAATCAAGAATTTAGAGAAAACATTTTGACGGAAAAAGAGAAAATCGTAGAGGTCTAACTTTGCCCATATTTCAGATTGCAATTTTTCTTAATTGTTTCCATATATAATTTCTCCAATTATGTGTAAAGATTAAAAACATTTATTGCCTGTTTGAGGCAATTTTTTCTTATTTTATACTACAAAGATACGTCAAAATAATAATTTTTTTTCTCGTTGGTAGTAGGTTTTGGCCAGCAGATTGTAGACAGTAAGGCTAATGATTTATATTAGAAATTAGAATATTTTGGCCTAGAGGCACAGTTATATCCTTTTGTTAAGGTATTTTTATCACCTTGAATACATAAGAGTTCATGTGCTTATAAAAGTTGAAAGTCTGTTAGATTTAGACTTGTAAACCTATTTGGTAACTTACCAGCAGAGCGGTTCTTACATCTTTTAAAATGCACGAATGATTTTTTTACAGTTTTCCAATGCAATCTACCTAAATTATTCTATAAAGGTTATTGGCTATGTTTAATATAAACAAAGTATTGTTCAATAAAGTATGTCATATAACAGACTTGTTTTGTCTTTTTAATGTTTGCCTTCCGTTTCCTCTTTTGGTGCAAATCCTTTTAAGTTGACTTTTTTGTTTAAGCCTCCTTAATTGAAAAAACTAAAAAGCAATGACCTTTTCCAAGCGTAATTAGGAATTTCAATTACTCTTTGAGAATTTCCTGTTTCAATTACAATCGTTTTATGGAGAAAAAAGAAAAATATTATACTTTTTGTTTTCGAAACTGAAAAATCAACTAAACAAAAGCCAACTGAACTTGTTCTAAAAGGTTAAGCTTTTATTTTTTTATAGGAAGTATTTTAAACTTGTTGGAAAGAAAATGAAAGGAGAATATCAAAATGAAGATAAAAAAAATAAAGTTTTGTTAAAATGACATAAAAAAAAAGGAAACAAATGAAGAACCAGCAAACAATACGTTCTTGAATGGACTCAAAAACTACTTTTCTCGGAATAATAAAACAATTTCTTCGAAAGTATTATCATTTAAAACTAATTTCAATTCCTTCAATTTTAACTTCTGATGATGCCTTCAAAAGTTTTGGGATTTTTAAAAGGCATATCAGTATATGGAATTTCAAGTTTCTTTCTCTTGTCTGAAGTTACACAACGTAAAATGAAATATGGTGAAATCATGAGGGTAAGGTCCTACCTTCTTGTAATAAATTTGGAAATATCACGAATTCATCTGGCTCGCAAGAAATTTTTTTCTCTTCTTCTCTTGTCCATCAAAAAGCATGCCAAGATTACAAAAAAAATCCTAATAACTCGTTATTAGAATGATACAGATTATCAAACAGTAGTCCTAGGAATTTTTATGAGCCTGCCTTTACCGAAAGTCGAAAGATGTAGTTTTTAATGAACTTATCCAAGTTCATGAAAATTCCCTTCGCCACCAATATCTCCACAGGCATTCCGAACAACAGTCGTCCACCGAAGTTTTTCCTATCAGAGGAGCATTGTATTTTGTACAAGCCTATATGCATTAGTAGTGGCACATCTATTTGGAAAATCCCATTTAAATTATACAAATGCTGAGAAGTCTGACGTGAATAACTTCACAGGGATATCTAAAAAGAAGAGGAGATAACCGAAAATAGTATGCCCGGAAGTTTTGACTGCCTGACCTGAAGCTTTATCCTGATGAATCGAGAGCTTCGTTCGGACCACAGAGGGCGTCAATTCTTGGGTGTAATGTAAAGTAATGTGATGAGCTTAGGTGTCTTCACAGCCGAGCACCGTGACCTGAAGAGGACAGACGGAGAGAGAGACTGAGAAAGGATGGTGAGAGAAATGTAGGGAAATGGAAGAACCCCAGGAAAACCTGCCCAGCGCAGATCGCACCATCAACGAAACCCACATGAGAACCGAACCTCGGTACGCAGAATCCTTGGGTGTTATCCTGGATTCAGAGGTGGTTAGCGGTAGTATTGAACATTCATCATGACATTTTTTTTTGAGATCTTATAAATCCAGAGCTTTCTCCTGTAGCCAAACCAGCTATCTCCATAAATCCCTTCGAAACATTCTCCTAGCATTGACGAACAAATTACGACATGAGCTATTATGTACTGGAACGATAAGAAATTACTCATCAACCACGCCTCATCAACAAATGCGAGAAATTTATATCTATCGTTCGGCGCCCGGTAAAGTTTCCTACATTTATTTTGTTACTTAGAACGAAAATTTATCATACTCGTTTAAGTTGTGCACTCGTGCTTTATGAAGTTTTTCTGAGTCCCAGGCGGTCTATTCGCAATCCCAGCTGTTTATTATGCAAATAGTTTTCCTTTGCCTTGGCGGCTTTTCTTGCAGCTCCATACACCGCAACTTTAGATTTTCGTCTCTTCTTCTTCGTCCCTTGGAAAGAGTCTGGTATTTCTTCGCTACAGGCACCGATTGTTTTGATGACAAAGAACACACTATACCTCCTTAATAAATCCATTAACCTTCCACTGTTTCATATCAATGATAATGAAATAAAAAAAAATACTGCGATGTATTCTTTTGAAAATCGATTTATTTTAGATGCTGTAAGAACAGCATCGTAGGAATATTATGAAAGGAGTGCTCAGCAATTTAGAATGGTAGGGATTATGCTGTTAACCTCCCCCCCCCCCAAATATATGTATACAGTGCAACTTGGATAATTCGAATGTCTTTAATTCGAAATCGTGGTTAATTCGAAGATTTCTCTTATTCCCTTGAATTTCTTATTAAATCAATGTTAAAAAATCGTGGATAATTCGAAGTTCAACTTCCTGAATTCGAAGTTTTTTATAAAAAATGTCGAACCCTAACGACTTTTCGGCGTTTCATCGTTAAGAAATTTGACACGTGATAACTGAAATCCCCTTCCCGCCACGGTTCGACACGTGACGCTTCAGACGCCATTCGAGCTTCCTACTCTCAGTGTCACCATGTCTTTCAGTGAAACACGCGTGTACAAGAATTTAACGTTCGCTGAAAAGGTCACCGACATTCGCGAGGTGGAAAAGGGTATTAAGAAGAAATGCCAAATCGCCAACGAGTACGGAATAGCGCCAAATTTCGTCGGTACATTGAAGGACAAACCAATGTAAGTGAAGCTGGCTGCTTATTTTTGGGGTTAGGTTGGTGGATTGTCGCATAATTGACCTTTTTTTATTATTGGAAAAATCATCGTTTGATAGTCATCATAAATCCTCTCCGTACGAAAAAAAAAAGTATGGTTTATGTATATATATATATACAGTGCAACTTGGATAATTCGAAGCTGAAGGGACCACTACAAATCTTCGAATTATCCAAGACTTCGAATTTAAACAAGTTACATCTTTTAACTCTAAATTCCGGTCCACTGAATGCTTGAAAAGATTATTCTGTCAATAAGTAAATATTTATTCAGAAAGATCATGGTATGAAAGACATAAACAGTATATGTACGTAAGCAAAATAAGATTTATATTACGTAAGCTACAGTAAATATTAATTCAGTACAGAAAATTATAGTTTTTCAAAAAATTGTGCAATGTCTGATTGTTTTGTAGAATTCAGTCGCTTAAGCTTAGCAAAATCATCAAGCATGTTTAGTGAACGGAAAAGAGCTTCACTTACATTGGTTTGTCCTTCAATGTACCGACGAAATTTGGCGCTATCCCGTACTCGTTGGCGATTTGGCATTTCTTCTTAATACCCTTTTCCACCTCGCGAATGACGGTGACCTTTTCAGCGAACGTTAAATTCTTGTACACGCGTGTTTTACTGAAAGACATGGTGACACTGAGAGCAGGAAGCTCGAATGGCGTCTGAAGCGTCACGTGTCGAACCGTGGCGGGAAGGAGATTTCAGTTGTCGCGTGTCGAATTTCTTAACGTCGAAAAGTCGTTATGGTTCGACATTTTTTATAAAAAACTTCGAATTAAGGAAGTTGAACTTCGGATTATCCACGATTTTTTAACATTGATTTAATAAGAAGTAGACACCACTGAAATACTGAAATACTGAGGGATACTCATGAAATTTTGAGGGATACTCATGAAATTTTGAGGGAAAAAATATTTGTCCATCTTATGTAAGCATTGTTCTGATCCCCTCCCCCTTGTCAGCAAAAATAAGCAAAGCTAAAGCACCTGTATGCTTATAAAATACTTGATAAGGCAATAGTGTAAAATAAAAACAAATGCACCATTGTACACATTTTCAAAAACGGGTGCTCAATAAAAATAAATTTTCTTTGAAAAGAAGAAAAAATTAAATTTAATAGTTTTTTAAATGATTCAGTTATTTGTAAGATGCAAAGAAAAGTCACAAACATATAGCAAAGAAAGAGGAAATTTGACTCGATTTATGATTTATTTAAGAATTATAGGTGGAACATTGTTAAATACATGTAATAATAAATATCGTGCGTCTAAAAAGAAAGAAGACTACTGTTGTATAATAATACATTCTTTTTATTAGATCACCGTAACAATGAGGTTTAATTATTCACTATTGAAATGATCTAATGAAAAGATATCATGAATGAAATAGCTTAGTAACAATGGACAGCAGAAATCTGAAACGGACTGTATTTATTATTCTTACTGAAAAATATAATGACGGATATATTTATTTAAATATTAATAAATTACCATTGTATTTATTGCATCTATCTTTAGTTATATTAATAAACATGGTAGGGATAGCGATTAATAAATCAATCACAATGCTTAGCAACGTCTCTGACACATCTATGAAAATACAACTGATATTGCCTTAATTTTCTTGTTATAAATGTGATTGTTGCGAAAGACGCAATTGCTGCGATTGTTGTCATTGTTGCTCATAACAATTTTTGCGATTTGTTGCGATTGTTGCCATTGTTGTTAATGAGATTGTAATGATATTTGACCCCAAATAAAACGGGAATATTAGTCTCCTGAACCTTATCAGAAGACTAAAAATAGCAATTTTGAATTATTTCAACTAAGCTTTTGATTTTAATTTGGATATTGAAATTGAATTCTCAAAGTAAAACTAATAACTTAAATAAACATTTAACAGCTGAGGTTTACTGAAATAAAGTCTAACACAATTTAACATTTTGATCAGTTCATTAAATAATATAAACTAAGATAATATTTGAATAAAAAGAAGGAAGAAGAGGATGAAGAACTAACAACGAAAAATACAGAACATTGTAATTTAATAAATAATTACTGTTTTGTTTTCTTTCGCGAAGCTTGAAAAAAAAAATTGTTTTGAAATTTCTTAGTTAGTAAAAAACAACGAAATCTTTTTGTATTTTTTAAAACTGATTTATTTTTTTGTAAAGTAATAGAAAGCAGGCTTCTACAAAGAAGAAAAAGAAAAAGAAGGAAAAAAAACATTCCCAAAATAATCTGCAAAACAACAAATCGGAGCATGACGTTCTCCATGGGAATTGAAACAGGTTTTTTTTTTGCTTTTTTATTACCATGTGGATTTAATTGGGTCAGAAGTCTTTTAAGAAGAAAATTCAGGCTGTTGGATCTCAGACAGTAAAACCCGTTCTCCAAAATGAAGATTCAAAATAACA
>JAFIDM010009631.1:357507275-357517907 GCA_023159025.1 Thereuonema tuberculata
TCTCAGACAGTAAAACCCGTTCTCCAAAATGAAGATTCAAAATAACAGCAGGGATTTTTATTTCAAATTTCGTATTTCTATGATAATAATAAAATGAAGAAGTCTTAAGTCTGGTTTTCTTTTCCAACTTTCAGCAAAAGAAAAGTGATTTTTATTATTAAGATATAACTATATTGCGAATTGAAAATAAAATAAAGAAACGAAAAGAAGCTGGTTCAGTAATTGAATTTTAAGTTATTATTATTATTATTATTATTATTATTATTATTATTATTATTATTATTATTATTATTATTATTATTATTATCCATAATGAAATTTTGCAATTACGTAATATTATCACTTTACACTTTTATTTTATTAATTTTATTTTAAATTTCTAAAGAATCTCGAAGGGGCAATATTTTATTATTTTAGTAGAATACTATCCGAAGTAAAGAAAACTTTAAAAAAAAAAAAAATTGCCTTTTGTTTTTATATGTGTGTCCTCTATAATTAATTCTTGAACCTGTGAATAAATCTTTCTGAAATGTGGCAGGCATATTTATGGAGACAGACGACCTATATTTTATATTTGAAATCTTCTTCACATTTGAGAATCTCTATGAATAACTTGCAAATGAAGATCTTTAAACAATCCCCCCAAGGGACTGAAATGAAAGTTTAACTCTCATTCAGTGGAAACTCAAATTCGGCAACAGATGACTTATTGTGGAACATGCTAATCCGTAAAGTTTGATGCCTGCTGTGATTTTGTTAAAATGAATTCTATTTAATATCTTTTATACCAAGACTTTGCAGATTTAATTTCTTTTCAGCATTAGAAATTTTTTTTTAGTTACTTTAGTTTCTCTGGTGGATTTGGTAATTCACAAAACGTAAAGACGCTTCTTTAACTTTCATAACTTATTCAGAAAAATAAAAAACAACATGTATAATATTCTAAGAACAGTAGACTTTCAGCACTTCTTGTTTATATTGTTCAAATTTTGCTTACTATCGACAATAAGAATAACTGATTCGTTTTTTTTTTCTAATCAGGTTTTTTCTGGATACTAAATATAGCCTATTTGACAGTACTAAAATACTAAGATAGTATTACTTAAGGAAATTAAACACTAAGCTCAAGCTAAAAATTCTTTACTTATAATTTTGAATTGTCCTTCATTGGACTACTTAAGGTTTACGCCCCTATCGATGTCACGTATGACGTGTAAGCACATACTGAGAGATCTTAGGGATAAACAAACAGAAAGCCCATAGGGCGAGTATATAACTTAGTGTGAATTATTCAAAAAATCGTCGATTTTTGATATTTCAAGACGGAATGGTCTGTGAAGTTCCTTATTGTAATAATTCTGTAAAAATATATCTTTTGCATATATTATCCTTTGCATATTAGTAATCAAACTGAGTATGTGTATCAATACAGTGGTGCTATTAAAAGTAAAATTTATAGAAAAAACGAAATCAGAAAAGAAAAAAAGAAAGCAAATAAATTGTTGAGTTCTGTTTAAATACAAGAATGCAATAAAAAAAGTGAAGAAAGAAATAAGAGAAAGGAAAAAATATATAACATTAGTAAAAAAAACTAATTAATTGTTATATATTAGAATTTTAAGTCTATCTAAAATCCTTATAAAGAGACTAGACGATGAAGACAAAGAGTTTTCAATTCCTTTGTATTAAATAAAATATTTTAGGCTATTTTTTTTTCCTAGAAGATATACTAAATAAATCCAATTTCTTTCTTTTTCTAGAATAATTTGGATTTTCATAAATGTA
Source organism: Thereuonema tuberculata (assembly GCA_023159025.1). Taxonomy (NCBI): domain Eukaryota; kingdom Metazoa; phylum Arthropoda; class Chilopoda; order Scutigeromorpha; family Scutigeridae; genus Thereuonema; species Thereuonema tuberculata. Next base: position 357,509,061 of record JAFIDM010009631.1, read on the forward strand.
ATTAAGAAAATTCCTTAACAATTCTGTAAAAATGTAATGAATATATTCTATCATCACAAATTATTCATTGAGTCGTCGTCTTTCAACTTCAGGTCCATTTAATTCCTTAAGTAAGGTCATTATTTTGGAGATGTTCATTTTCTTCAAAATTTAATAAGTGAATTCTCCATTCTGTAAAAGCTACTTTACATTAATCTCCATGACAACAACGGATAAATAAAAGATATATTTTTAAAGCAGTTACAGGAGGGAAAAAAGCATTTAATTGATCTGAAACCGGATTAAACAAAAGTAATCAACTTTACGGAAATCAGCTAATTGGAATGTAAAGAATTATCATAAAAAAAAATGTGTTAAATTTAAAATTCTAAAAGAAAATTTAAAATTTGGAAATACATATAAATAGCACCAAGGAACGTAATTTATATTTAGCATCGATATTTATTTCTTTTCTTACTTAGTTGTTTTTTTACTTCAAACTTTATTTACTCAAACGATGCGATTAATTACTTTACATCAATTGACAATTCTCGTTAAGTAAGCTAAAGTTCTCATTAAAATTTCAGCTTCCTAATAGAGATTGTTAACATATAAGTAAACAGATAGAGATAGATAGATAGAGAGAAAAGATATACTAATTAAGGATCTGCTTAAAATTACGTTCCGAAGACACAATTCCAATTCTGGGATGCATTTTATCGATATTAGAAACTACAATTCTACTGGACAATCTTTCCTCAAGGATATAAAAATACCGTCATAACCCGAACTTTGAAACAGGTTAGATATTTGGAGCATGTCCATAGTCGTAAATAACGGTACATCAAAACAATATTTTTTTTTTTGTACCTGTTAATTGACGTAATGCACTGCGATCGTCATATGAGTATTTTATACCTCAGAATAATACAATGTACGTAACAGCCTTACGTTAACTTCTATTAGATACATTAGTTTCTAATTCAATCATAAGAAAAAGCACTAGCATAAAAATTTTAAACACTTTTATCATTAGTTAGATCTTGCTACTAAAGGTAAGACAATTATGAAATGCCAATGTACGTAACACCCTTCCTACTTTGCCTTAATTTCTAAATGCTATTATTAATTAAATAACTATTTTAATCTCAAGAAAACACTAAAGATAAAGCTAAAATCACTTTAACATCCATTTAATGATAATGAGATGCAAGCGAACTGATATTGCAAACAATCTATAAATACACTGGTCAAAACTAAGAAAGGGAGCAAGGTATTGTAAGGAAAATCTTGTGTAACTTGTTCGACGTAAAATATTATTCGACGTAAGATACCGTAGAATATTCAGTAATGCGAGTAAGAAAAATCTTAGTAGCGAATTTTTAAGCAATATTACAATTTAATTTTAAAAAAAAATAGAAAAAAAAACAACATTCTGTGTCGAATTCTTTCCATCAACGATTACAGAATTGCGCGGTATTTCCTGCAAGACTGGTTATCTTTGAACGTATACGACCTTAAGAATCTCTTAGAACCAATGCCATAATGGATACTTGAAGACATTGGTATACAAAGAGGCCCTATGCAGTATTAATAAAAGTTCAAAATTTTCTGAGGAGATATATTCAACTGTGTGGAGATATCTTCAAGTTTCTTTAGAAGAAAAAGAAATTATTTATAACGGTAGATAGGTATTTCCCATATGAGCTTATGGCGACTTGAAGGTTTAGGATCCAACGTTTTAATGACCGTAGGGACAAGCTGAGATTGGATGATACGCCAAATGTTCGCCAACCTTTACCCCGGGAAAGAAATCTTGCTCCCATTTTTAGAAGGCTGAGACAACTATAGGGCTGTTTGGAGGCGAAATAATCTAGGAAACATTCCCAACATTGCCGAGGATTGAATCCAGTAACTATAGGTTGTGACCCATAGGTTTTACCATTGGTTCACACATTATTTATGAAGTTAAAGTAAATTTAAACTTAAACCTCATAGACACGTTGTAAAACTTTTATTTTTCGAATCAAATCGGATCATTTACTTTGAATATGAGAAAAAGGCATTCCTCCTAAAGTCTTAAAGACTTAAGTCTTAAAAATAGTGAAATAATTTTCCTTTTTGTATGAAAGTTTCACGTTATTCCTTGCAATTGTTAATTTCAATTAGCTTAAAAGATAAATGTTAAAATTGGCTATGGTGAATTTAAAATTTAGAGACTTTGGGATCGTTTCTTTTACAAGATGGGAGGTTGGAAAATGTTACTTCGGAAAGCCATTTTTGAAAATACAATGTAGTTAAAAAACAAATACGAAGCAACTATGATACCTCAAGTGATACGAAATAATTAATGGCGTAGGAATGAATTCAATCCAGACGTGGATTGAATAAGATCGTGGGTTTTTTACTGTTTATTCTTCATTGCAATGTGATCAGAATTCATCTCATCAAATGGATACAGGGTTTCTTTCCGAAAATTAAGACAGATAGTCAATGCCCTATTAAAAGACTCCATTCATTTTGGAATTCCTGAAAAATGTGACAGACAGACAAATACCTGAGAATATCTTAAAGTCACTGTAAAATAACTCTAAGGCAACTGTTTACAATTAACAACGTCAAGAATACATCTACAATTTGAAAAATATATAATAAAAGAAAGAATTTTAAAAAGAAACATGTTATTGTTGTTATTTTTATTATTCTTATTTCTAAACATCTATTTGTTTGATTTTTTTTTTCTGTTGGAATAAAATTTCTTAAAAAAAAAAAAGGTTGTTTTCTTTTTTTTTCTTTGATGAAATCACTTACATTTGAAAAAGTTTTTGGGGCGGTTAAAATTATGTTTAGAGAAAATAAGTTTCCTTTTCAGAAGAGAAAACTAAAAGCTAAAAAGTCCCACTTCAATGGCTAAGTTTGAAATATTCTTTGAAATCGTGAACCAAATTCATCTCGATCAAAAGAAAATAGAATTTCAATTCAATCACTGAAAGTGATTTCAGTTGATGTGATTTCTGCATTCCTCATCCATATATTTTCAATTGTCACAATCGATTCTCTTATTTGTAATCCTTCAAATCGTTTCCCTTTGAATTCTCGAACCCATTATTATCCATTTCGTGTCAGTGGAGATGAAATGAATGCTTTACTTATAAGACAAATTACTAAACTCTTTTCAACTAAAATGAATGTGAATTTATAATAAAAGAAAAAGCTGGAAGAAAAGATGAATCAGAAAGACATTATGATTATTTTGCAATCTATATAAAAAACTTTTTATAAATTGTCTAAATAATTTTGAAAAATACCTTTAAATGTTTTTCTATAACGTAGCTATCTTTTTAACTTACCAAATTTATTTTAAATTGTTCTTTCGTAAGGTCATTGCACAAAACTAATGAAAATGAAAGGAATGATTTTAATTGCTCATAGTTTTTTTCCATTGACTTTTATTTCAAAAAAATCAAGCAAATGTGGTAGCTTTGCTTTCTGTTTAATAAATTCTTCAGCATTGTTTTGGAGTAGGAATTTAAGTTTCTGCAGTTACAATTTTACAACTAATTTAAGTTTCTATCTAATTTTAATTTCTACTTAAGCCTTATTTATTGAATGTTAAAGAGATGTAGACTCCAGAATTTTGTCACACGGGCCATTGAGGAGGCTAATTTTTAAACTCATCTTAATTCACAGCATAGTATACTTCAAAGAACATAAATGTGATAAACCTTTAGAACCTTTCAGAAATTACCATGCAAATATATTTCTGTTCCATATAATATAGAATCACAAAATGTAAATTGTAATAGGACAGTATATCTGCTTAAAAGTATTGTTTACAGTTTGGGGGAATATTTCTCCAAATTTACTTTTAAAAATTAACAGCTTAAATAGAAAAATTTAACTCTTTTGTATATTGATAAGCAATTTCAAACTAATGATCATTACAGCAATGAAAAGGTTTTAGCAATGTTACATTATTGGAAATTCCCATGGGAAGAATTAGTTTAGCCCGTTTTGCACTCAAAGATAAACGTGTACGATACCAGGTCCAGTTCAGAATTCTTTAATAAGTTTAGTTGAATATGAAATACTGATAATTGTACAATAGTCAAACCAATTAATTTGTGAAAATTATTCACGGCGAACATAAGCTTTTAACTTTGAACTTATTTTCTTGATTCTTGCAGAAGAGTTTCACTGTAATCAAATATCTATTAATAGAAGAATACAATATAACTAAATTAAGTGAAAATGATTGAAATCTGACCCATCTCTACAATCGAGTATCAAAATTAATTGTGGGCTTTTTTTTTTTGTTTTGTTTTGTTTTCTTACCGGAGGTATCTTCCACTTCGAACATGAAATCCATATACTTGTTCTGCCATTCGGCTGCAGTGTCAGCGTCGTCACTCCACATCTGGTACCACTCATCCGTGGTAACTTTCTCGTCGTTGTCCATGTCAGCTTTGCTACGCAGACCCTCCCACAATAGCATCAAAGTCTCACGTGTTTCTTTGCCTTTAGGATTACTCTCATCCCATCCACGCATTCTACAGGTTTTCTAAAAGAAATACAAATACAAAAACATTAAATATGCTATTGATAGATTCCAATAAAAACGAAAGTTTTAAAATCGTTAAAAAGTTTTAAGTAAAAAGAAATAATAAAGCTCTGATTGACGTACGGCTTTTACATGGTATATAGAAGTAATGTCGACAGAACGTCGTAGGCGCTTGAGGAGAAGAACGATATTTTGCGATAGATGTGACCTTGCTTGGATTAGTTTGAAGTGATGTTAAAAACGTACGAAAAATTTCCCGTTACATTTTCAGCGGAAACATTTGCCAAGTATTTCATTATGAGGCAATTTACAAGTTATCAATCTAATGTCAATTCGTTCTTATAGGTATTTTGAAAAACAATTTCCCGTTCTCTCTTTTATATACGGTTTAATGATAAAAGATTATAAACAACAGTATAAATGCTTTAACTAAAAAGTATTTATACTCTGTTCAGAATTACTAATTTTTTAGGAATCGACAGAAATTGTTTAGCTGCTGTCACTGATAATTAATTAATTCCTTTTTAAAACTTTGCTACTGGAATGTTAATCATCCTCATGCTTAAAATTTTCCACATAGATCCATACGAAGAAATTTAAAATCTAGAAATTAGTTGGTTTCTGATTCGCATGCCACGTTTCATGAAGATCCATTCTTTGATTTAAAAATAATTAGTGGAAGATTCACCCACGCATACAAACACTTATATGATCAGTTATTGAAATTAACTGTCTTAAAAAAAATAAAAGCCAGAAATTAACTGCTTTAAAATAATTAAATATACATATTATGGATGGGGTCCGTTAGTGGATATATCAATTTTACAAGACCTGTTGTAATTCGCCAATGTGCTTTTCGTTGTTCATCAAAATGCTTTCAACAGACACCTATTTCAGTGTAGGCCTTATTATCACCGAATATTGAAATAATAGTATTCCTTAGTTTTTATGGAATTCGTTACGGATTCAGTACTGTTACGTTTTCCTTTTTAATCCATCCAAAGATCTTATTATCATTTAAATAAAGTTCTGGTTTTTAGAAATACATATTTGATCTTGCTTCATGAACCCATGCCAAAAAAAAAAAGTCTTCAGGGATAATTATTTTGTTAATGCTTTTGACTTTAATAAAACGATTCCTAGCCAGTAGAGAACTAAACCATTTACGCAACGTAACTTTATTTACGAGATTTTTTTGTTTTATGTAATCGCATGTTCTTTAATAAGTTCCTAAACCTGTGAAATGATTCTATTTTTTTTTTTGCTATATGCGCCATTTAAAATCCCTCTCCTTTATTCCAATGTAATTAATTATTTAACAAAATTCAAGAATAATTTTTGTTATAGTTTCTATAAACCATCTTTCAGCCAAATACTACTACTACTATTACTACTACTACTACTACTAATAATAATATCATCAGTTCGTTCACATAATTGCCAAAATATTATTTCTATTTTTTTTATTGAATAGCTTGCTTTCAGAAAAAAAAATATCACATACAATCAAAATATTTATTTCTTTCCCTGTGAACAATGACAGCTCTGACATCACAGTAATATCAGGATTATCTAAAACCATTTGGTCATTATCATTTTCTCTTTCATAAGCAAAGATAATAGCATACCTCAATCTGTAAATCCTCTACTGATCATCATTTATTAAGAGTATTATTCTAATGCGACTGTGACATTTTTAATTTTTGGCTTTTTGTTGATTACAGAAAATAAAGTCCGAGATATTCCTTTTGTTGCTTGGAAAATAAAATAGCAATATCAATTTTAGAATACGAGCATAGGAAAAGTTTTTAAAAATATATTCATTCAAGTATATTATCTACAGATCGGATACATATCAAAATAATAGATGTCATCCTGTAAAATCATATAAATACTTTTTCTAGTATTTCAGCTTAATATGTATCTTCTAAAATTTCAGCTAAATTTGTACCTTACTTTATATTGCATTGTTAAGTTTTAAAGTCAATTTATATATTTTGGCAGGTTTTTGGTCAGAGCGCCTTGTATATTGATTCTAAATGTATCTAATGTACAATTAGATGTTCTACAACCTCCAATTTATACTTCTATTTAAAATTACCTAGATATGTATAATTGCTTATGCTTTCCATTAAAACCTTTAATACTTTGTGTTACTTAATTACCATGCAGAGATAATCAGATACTATTTCTTTCTCTCAAAAAACAGTCTCCTATTTCGTTTTTGCAGTTGATTCCATTAAAATTATCGCTACTTTATGTCAGGAACCATGAATTGAAAATGTTATTCAGATGGGTTCTCAAAATGTACTGTAAAGCTTCTTTCTTTACTTTGATTCGAAAATAATATATTTTCTTTAAAATTCTAGAACTGAATTTTAAAACATCCAATTTGTAGGCGAATTAAAATATCATCAAATTTCGAATTCATTCCTGTCTTGTACATGTCTCAAGAAGGCAAACGATGAGATTTTCGAAATTCCCTCTGCTTTCTACAGCTTTGCATTTGCATATTGTGCTGATTTCTGATCTGTTTTAGAGAAGAATTTGTTGCCGTTAAATTTTTAATTCCCTCATTACAATTTTGGGAAGGGTAGCAGAAAAAAAAAGACCAGTCGAAAAGGTTTATGTCGAGTTCTCAAGAAAGTCTTCTTTTAAAGAGATTCGTCTTCCGTTGGCTTAATAGTCGTTGGACGGTGGAAAGCAAATTACCTTAAACAGCGGAAGGAATAAGTGGTAAAGCTCATGGAGACAGAGAACGCCAATAATTCTGCTTTCTTTCAATTTACTTTTCTTTTTTGGTTAACTAAAAGCAAATAAAACTAGGACATCAGATAATTTAAGTATTATAAAATGTAATTTAGTCACTTTCCGAATTTGTATCGTCACTAAATTAGTTGATCGATATTTTTTATTATTTGAGTTGACTTTTATTATGAACCTTTAAAAGTTAGTAACGACAAAGCGTATTATAGCGGAATTTACAAGCATATAGGTGAAAAACCAGATGGTATAAATTCCAAATATTTGACCAGATAAAACGTTGTTAGAAAAGAGACTGATTGATATTCCATCACAAATAAAACCACTAAAATGCTTTTTAGTATTTTTTATCTTTTTTTCTTTTGGTGAGGCATGATTTTGTTTGTAAACCCACCTACAGCATTAAGGAAAACAAAAGATTTGTTTTTGGTTGAAAAGACTATTGTCGAGGATCATCATGATCTTTAGAGATCATGAAATTCGAAATTCCTGGGAACAACTACTAAATAAAACAAGTAAAATTTAACCGAAAATAAAACTTATTTTAATTAACATCAAAGCGTGCACAACAAGTTTAAAAATGAATAAGAACGATATCATTGATAAGATCCTGAAAAGGAAGAAGGTTTCGAGCAGGAAAAGAAAATCAAATTAATATCTAATTATCTACATTATTATATATTATTTGTAAAATATGTCTATTGATTATAATTAAATGAATCAGGAAAATTCTAAGATTAAAATCAATTTCTTAACATAAATGAATAAAAATAAATAAAAAAGAGAAAGAAGTTGAAGGTATTATAGTTAATATTAATAGCTATGCTTCAATTTAGAATATTTTTAAAAAGCGAAGTTTGTTTTATTTATGCATGTAGCAGTGACAGGAAGTTTATATAAAAAAATTAAAACTGAAAACAATTTTTCCACTTCATTCACAAAATAATAATAATAAAAAAACAGTGTATAATGTTAGACTTAATTATACAACGAAGAGTTGTAAGAGAATTTAAATTAAGAATTAGATACTAAAAGATAACCTTTAAAAAATGTTTAAATTTCGCTGCAATAAGATGATAGATTTACAAAAACCTAAGAGAAGCTATTAAAATTCCTGCTTATGTGTGTGTGTGTATATGGATATAAATGCAACGTCCTACACATTACAAACTAGAATCAGTGCTCCATGAGTCAAAGCTCGTTGGACTACACAAGGCCTGGAGTTTCAGGGAAAATCCTATTTCTTGTTTGGGTGGCCATTGACAGCGTCAAGAAATCGTGGTAATTGAACAAATTTGGGGTGAATCTTTTTTGAATCGACTGTACTGAGAACGAATATGAATTTCTCGACCTGATGGGACCAGTGGTCAATTACTTTAAGTCGCCCGAACGTTGTAAAATTGAGATCTAAACATACGAAATCAACTGAATACGGGTATCACGGGAAATTGTACTTGACCTTTGAAATTCAGTGACTTAAATAAATTAATTTTGCGAGCCATTCAATAGTAGTCTCACTTTTAACACCGCAAGCGTTTGATAAA
>JAFIDM010009631.1:357518007-357534087 GCA_023159025.1 Thereuonema tuberculata
TTTAAATTAGTTGAAGAATACTTTTTATGAAAATAAATTTATAGTAAGTTAATACTATTAAAAGTAAAACACAGAATAACAAACGTAATGAACCGTTTTCAAAATTGCTGTAGAAGCTTTAACTGATAATCGTAGAATTGTTGTGGGGTAATAATTAGCGTCAACATCATCATCATTGTTACAATAGCCTGCTTTAGAAACTCTTCTTCATCCTCCAGTTCTCTATCCCCAAAACTGAAGGATCCTCTGTGGTACCCAAATGGTAAGCGCTTAACTACGGTTTGGAGGAATCGGATTCCATTCCCGGCGAAGGTCCGGATTTTTCCACCTTGAATTCTCCTCCATACAGGCCGTAAGGCGCCTTCTAAAGAATGGATAACGGGTTTCTTTCTCGGAGTTTAAAGGCGTTCAATTTAGTCCCATTGATAAAAAACGCCGGAAACCTTACTTCCAGTGACTCGAAAGGTTGTAATGGCCTACTTTAACTTAACTTTAAACATACTTCGTTCTGATTATATAAATAAAATAAATATATATATTATAAATAAATAAAGGTATAAATAAATGATAATAATAAATGTCTTTTGTTGTAATACTAACTATTTTATTCGACGCTTGGAAATTATCCAGTACTCATTGGACTTCAAATTAAATGAGACAAAGGTGCCCTACGTCATTGACAAGACAAACCATCTTAAACTTTTTGGGGGTTACTTTTTGGGGGTCAAAATGTTTTAATAGAAGTAATATGAAAGTTAAGAAAAAGTAAAATCTTTGAAACTTTATAACTAACTAAATATTAAAGAAAAAGGAAGGGCAAAAGCAAGGCTACAAATTATGTCTTGCCCAATTTGTTATTAATTATTAGAAAAGTTATCAAAATTGATTATTTGAGGAGCATATCGCATCCCGACAATACTGATTTCCTTATCAAAGTAGATTTTTTTAATGAAATGCTTCTTTTTTCCTGCGAATCGATCGTTCTTTTTTTTTTCTGACTTAGTATTCATCAATGAAAATTCTATTGAAACTGCAAGATTACAGAGTTATTTACAAAATAATTCTGGTGGCTTAAGAAATCCTATTCCATCTATATTTGTTAAAGGTTCGAAAGAATTTAATTTTTAGTTTCTTAATGGGATTTATGAAACTAACATTAATTTTCATTCCAAATTAATTTACCTTGTTGTAATACTGCAAATTAATTTCCCAAATTAATTTTCCAGATTAATTTACCGGCATATAAGAGGCACTTTTTTTTTCTCTAAAAAATTGTCTCAAAATTGGGGTGCAATCGTACACTTCGTTTGTTGAAATTTCAGTTAGAATTTTGATTGGTCAGAATCTGTGTAATTTTATGCTTATATTCTCTCCATTTGTCGTACGAAAATTTCGAGTTAAAAATGTAAGAAATGTAACTAATTAAATTAATTAAAGAAGACAACGGATACGTTCCTTACAGTGAAATGGAACTAACTGTTTCCGATTTCATTTGTATCAGCGCCGGCACTCGACAGCTTGCACTTGCGTAGATTCGTAATGACATTTGACAAATTTTGAAGTAGAATTAGTGATATCCTCGTATTTAAAATTATTTTTATTATTAATCCATGGCTCAAAGGCATTTCTGCAACATTGTGGTTAATTATTAAGTAAAGTAGGAAATGTGCCTTTAGTAATTCCCTTGATGCTACTGAAGATAGTTATTGTTTGAAGAAAGCAATGACTATTTTAAATATGGAAGAGATAACAGATCTATTTGTGTGGCACTAAAGATGAGGATGACGATTCAAGCAGTTATCTTAATCTTACATTTTTTCTTTGTAAATAATTGTTTTACACCAAAATTCTCTTTGCGCCCAATTCCAAAAACATCTGTATTGTACAGACTTCAGTCCCAGGTCTACTAACTTTTAGACATTGGACCTTGGATCTTCAAATTACTTTGCATAGATAGTAAGATTCAAACCAAATTTATAAACTTTGCTATAACTAGTCGGCTTCCCGTCGCTTCGCTCCGGAAGCCTCGCTTATGTAACGGAAAACAACTTTTTATTTATTAAAAAAAACAAAACACACACACACAAATTACATGAAGGAAACTAAAACTAAAATTTTTTAAAAGTTTTTTTTTTTTTAATTTATTTTTTGATGTCTATATTCTCTCACGCTTTTAGAACCAGCGTGTACATAACATACCATAAAATGGGAGGTACTATAAAGTCCCTAACACTGCGGCCTTCAAAGGCCTATTGTGTATCCCAATGTTCTTAATTCTGCATAAGTCCTAGAATTTTACCAATCTGTAGTGTTTTATGCAGGGGTATTGTCACATAGTTTGAGGGATTGGGAAAACCCATACCTATCAACTTGTGTGTAGTGCTCGCAAGCGCTTCACACTCACATAGTATGTGTGCTGCTGTTTCATCAGCTTTTCCACATCTTCTGCAAGTAGGATTTGAAACTATTTTTATGTTAAAAAGATGTTTCATTAAGTGACTGACCTGTAAAGAGTCCTGTCAAGATTCTAGTCTGGTTCTTATTTAAACTAATATGTTCCCTGGCTCTTTTTCTTAAAGGCTCTTTAATAAAGAGCTTTGAGTGTTTCTGCCCTGGAAGATTACTCCAATAGGTCTTTTGCTGTTTCCTTGCCCAATCCCGAATTGCAGTTTTTGTGATTTCAATGGAGATCCCACAAACTGGTTCAGATCCAATGAACGAGGTTTCAGCTCCTTTTTTTGCTAGCTTGTCTGCTAGCTCATTACCTTCAATCCCTTTGTGTCCTGGCACCCATACTAGGTACACCCAATTGTGTTCAGCAAGACTATTAATGGTTTGCTTACATTCCCATACTAATTTAGAATTGGTATTGGGAGAATTCAGGGCTTTAAGAGCTGCCTGACTATCTGTAAATATATAGATATTTCTATTTTTATATTTACGTTTTATATTTTCATAGGCACATTGTAAAATGGCACATGTTTCCGCTTGGAATACTGTTGAGTAGACCCCTAGGCTTAGACTTATGTCCATCCTTGGTTTCACTCCTCGGGTTCCAGCTCCGATTTTCCCATTATGTTTAGAACCATCTGTAAACCAGATTATTCCATTGACATCGGTGGGTTTGTTGTCATTATTCCATTCATCTTGGCAAGGAATGATAATGCGGTAAAGTTTTGTAAAAGATATTCTAGGTATCATTTTATCAGAATTCATTTGTAAGAATGGTTCTTTAGAAATGTCCCACATTACAATAATGTGGTTTCCACAGATTATTAATTTTAAGTCTATGTAAGGTCGCTCTTGCCTCTGCTTCAAGTGCCAAGTGAAGAGGGGGTAGATCAAGAAGGACCTCCATACTGGCAGTAGGGGTTGTTCTCATAGCCCCTTTAATGCCCATACATGCTGGTCTTTGTAAGGTGTTCAGTTTGTTCCTGGTTGTAATCAGTTTACCTTTAGTCCACCAAACTATGGCTGCATATAATATAATGGATTTAATAACCATTGTGTAAATCCAATAGATTACACTAGATTTTAATCCCCATGTTTTTCCAATAGCATTTCTGCATGACCAGAAGGCAATGTATGCTTTATTGATAGTTTTATTAATATGGGAATTCCAGTTTAGTTTAGAATCTAGGGTAATGCCCAGATATTTAACTTCCTTGGATAGTTTAATGTTCTTGTTGTATAGGATAGGTTCTGTAAGACCCACCAAATTCCTTTTCTTTGTGAAAGGAACAAGAACCGTTTTATTGGGATTTACTGATAATTTAATATTATCATACCAATTTTCTACAGTACTTAGTGCATTTAGCATTAGACCCGAAATCACGTTAGGAAATTTACCCCTTACGATGATCATAATGTCGTCCGCAAATCCCTGAGTATAAAAACCTTTCTTTATTAGTCCCTCAATAAGTTCGTCAACCACCAGGCTCCACAGGAGAGGTGAAAGAACCCCTCCCTGTGGACATCCCCTGGTCACCGAAACTCTTAAGGTATCTTCATAAATGGAAGTATGAATAGTTCTGTTTTTCAACATAGCTTTTATCCAACCACACGTGGTCGGGTCAATACCATGTTTTTGTGCTGCCCTATCTATAGAAAGGAAGGATATATTATCAAATGCTCCTTCAATGTCAAGAAAAGCTGCAAGAGCTATTTCTTTATTTTCAAGTGTGGTTTCGATAATAGAGACAAGGCTATGAAGAGCCGCCTCAGTTGATTTCCCAACTTGATAAGCATATTGGTTTGGGTGTATTGGATAAGTTCTAAGTACACCCTCCCTGATATATTTATCAATTAGCTTTTCCATAGTTTTCAGAAGAAAAGATGTTAAGCTAATTGGTCTAAAAGCTTTGGCATCGACATAAGAAGATCGACCCGGCTTGGGAATAAACACAACCTTGACTGGTCTCCATTGAGATGGAATATAACCCAGTGCTAGGCTTGCTCTAAAAATATTACAAAGAGGTGTAGCTAAGAAGCTTATTCCTTTTTATATAAGGGCTGGAACGATCTGATCTAATCCAGCTGATTTAAAAGGTTTGAAAGTAGATACTGCCCATTCTACCTTTGATCGATCAATGGCCAGTCGCGCAGTCCGCCAATTTTCCTTGGGTGCTCTGAAATGAGACCCCAAGTTTAAATTTAGCGAGTTTGCGTTTCCGTCCCGATCGATCTCGATAGAATCTGGGAAATGTACACTGGTTAGAACCTTAAGTGTTTCTTCCCCATTGGTAGTATAACTTTCATCTTTTTGTAACAGAGTCCCTAATCTGAGATTAGGTTCTTTTGTTAAAATTTTATAGAGATAGAACTGTTAGGAACATCAGAAATTTCCTCACAGTACTTTCTCCATGATTTTCTTTTATCTTTTCTCAAAGCTCTATTATATTCAGTGAGTGATTGTTTATAAACATCCCATTCACCGTTTCTGTTAGCTGCATTAAACAGCTTTCTAGTGCGTGTTCTGAGATTTGTGAGCTCTTGATCCCACCAAGAAACTCGTCTAGGTAGTTTGAGCTTTATCTCAGGATACAATTCGCATTATATGAAGAGATAATAGAATGTTGTACATAATCAACAGTTATCTCTATATCTTCAACAGATTTGATCTGTTGTGGACAAAACCTAATACTATTTTTAAGGTCATCTTTGTAAGATTCCCAGTTAGTATTTTAAGGGTTTCTGTAGAAATTAGTTACAGAATAACTTGATTCTAAGGTAAAGCTAATGTATTTATGATCTGAAAAGGTCATCTCATTAGATACATGCCAATTTTTCACTTTGGTACTAATAAGATTACCTAGGGTAATCAATAACTTCCTCTCTAATTTTATTAAAAAACGTAGGAGTGTTACCATTATTAAGAATTTGTAAATCTGAAGTGATTATAAATTCTACAAGTTTTTCACCTCTGATATTAATGTCTTTACTCCCCCATATAATGTGGTGTGCGTTGGCATCAATACCAGACATGAGTTCTTCCTTTTTATCTCTCACCATGTTAATAAGTTTAACAAACTCCTCAGCAGGTGGAGGTTCAGGTGAATCATAAGGAAAGTAAGCAGAGGTAAATATAACATCTCTCTGTTTTTCCTTATCATTAAACATAACTTTAATTGCTACCAAATCAGTGGTGCAATATTCATTAGAGTAAAATACTTAATATTCTTTTTAATAAATATACAAGTACGTGGTTTATTGTTAGAACATGCAATGATAGTTCCCCCAATATTTCCCAATCCTCTTACCTTATCCTTGTAACACCATGGTTCCTGGATGAGGACGATGTCTACAGCTTCTTCTAAAATGAACTTGCGTAGTGTAGCGGTTGCTGCTTGCTGTGCTGTAGATTTACTTGAATAATCTTCAAAGTTTAAATAAATAAAAAAAAAGCTTTATTCAAGGTTTGGAGGAGGTATCAGGTGTTGGATTGTCAAGGTCCATCCCTGTATTCTCCTCAATGTTTGCCTCTTTATCTTTCTTCCCCAGGATATTAAAAGTAACCCTGGTTAAGTTCAGATGAGGCTTATATTGTAACTCTGCTAATTTCTTAGCAGATGTTTCATCTATACCAAAGACCAATTTTTGTCCTTTGGCTTCGATTCTACGACTAATGAGCCTCCATTCCCTGGGATTTAGTCCCTGGTTCTGTATCTCAAGTCGTTTTATGATAGTTTGGACCTCTAGCTGCGGTGAGCCTGGGATCCAAACTAAAACCTTTATTGGTTTTGAAAGGTCTTTCACTTCCAAACCTTGTATTTATTAGAGTCTTTATAAAGACTTACCAACCATTCCTTAGTAGATTTCTAGTACACGTTATTCTTAGATAACTCCCTAGAAATCTACTTTCCTCGAATTGAGGATTAGCCTTCCCGGGTGTGATTTTATCAATCTCCCCGAGAATGTCATTTTCAATGACATTGGCTTCTTCCTCTGTTAATTTAGTGTCAGGAAAGTTGACAGGGACAATTGCCATTTAATGGCGGATGCTATGTTCTTGTATGATACAGGGTTTGAAGGACCCTTTGATATTTTAGCAGGTTTGCCCCTTGGAGAGGGGTTGCTATCCTCAGAGATGGACCTTTTACCGGTCCCACTCTTGGTAGCTACCTGCTTTGAAGAAGCATTACCCGGTACTACAGAGTCCCCGGTTTTTGCTTCTTTTTGTCTAAGTTTCTTCAGTTTTTTACGCTGAGCCCCGGAAAGCTTTCGCTTTTCCAGGTTCATGCGTTGAAAGCCTGAAGTGATCTTCTTTTCCTGAGAGTCTCTACTAGTAATTGCCTCTTCAGTTTGTTTGGTTTCCAAGGTCGCATTGCTTCCTTGTGATTCATTACCGTTCGAGTTCCTCTGAGGGTCCTCGACCATAGGGTTTTTTTCTTTTTCAATGTTTTCCATAAATTTATATTTACTTGGGGAAAATAAACAGTCACCAGGCAGACATCCACATATTTGCCTGGAAGGCACTGCTTTATGCAGTTTAAATACTGTGGGTGTCGCCAGGCAACCCGCAGGGATCGTTCGTGACACTAATTTACCCAGTAGTGCCATACATCCATCGGCACGATGCCTTACACCTTAGATTCGGGGACCAGAGCCTCGTTAGCCAAGTATAGTTATCTATCTAGAGCTATCTAAAGTCTATCTAGAACCTATGATGTTGCCCGCCACCCACGACGAGGACGTGAGGTTGACTTCTTGAGTGGTAGAATCAGCGTGTAAATCATATATCTATGATATATTTTTATTTTTTATAGAGATTAGAAAGTAGGCCTCGTGGTCTAATGGCTAAGACGTCTAACTTCTAAGCAGTTTTCTACCTAATAGAAATAGTGCATCTTTCTTTCTTGACTCTCTTTTTTTTATTCCAATTGATACTTTTCAGTGTTTTTGAGTTACAAATAGTGATTTTTCAGTATTCTACCTAATGAATTACTGCTTCTTTATTTCTTGACTCTTTTTTTTATTCCAATTGATTCTTTTCAGTGGTTTCTGAAATACAATAGTGTTCAGTATTCTACCTAATAGAAATACTGCTTCTTTCTTTTTTTGAGTCTCTTTTTTATTCTAATTGTTACTTTTCAGGGGCTTTTGTGTTCCAAATATTAATGGTTTTTGAGTTACAAATAGTGATTTTTTTCAGTATTCTACCTAATAGAAGTACTGCTTCTTTCTTTTTTGACTCTCATTTTAATTGTAATTGTTACTTTTCAGTGGCTTTTGTGTTCCAAATATTAATGGTTTTTGAGTTATAAATAGTGATTTTTCAGTATTCTACATAATAGAAATACTGCTTCTTTCTTTTTTGACTCTCACTTTAATTGTAATTGTCACTTTTCAGTGGCGTTTGAGTTACAAATATTGATGGTTTTTGAGTTACATATAGTGATTTTTTCGGTATTCCACCTCGAAAAAATGAGTACTTCTTTCTTTCTTGACTCTGTTTTCTTTACTCCAACATCTGCCGTTATATGCACTTATTTTTCAACATCACATAGAATTTGGTTAAGTAAGATATTTAAAATATTGCAACGTTTCGGCAATTATAGTTCTAATTGTCAGTTTCGAATTACAAATAAACTGACGGATGGGAAATAAATAAATAATCTTGAGATTCAAAAAAAAGATTGAATACATTCCTTATTAATGGGGGAAGGGAAAGGAGATATAAGACAAAAAACAATGAAGAGAGTCGTAGTCCCTATGGCCTAATGGATAAGACGTCTGACTTCGGATCAGAAGGTTGCAGGTTCGGTTTCTGTCGTGGATGTTTCAGTGTAAAAATTATTTCTATTTTCCATTCTCACAGAAAATTGAGCCGGACAAACACACAGACAGACAGACAAAGAAATAAAAGATTTTAGTAATATAGATTCCTGCAATTTACGAAGAAGTTGCAGCAAGTTTGTAATCTTGTATAATGCTGCAAACAAAGCACTCCCACTTCAAAGGAACAGAAGTTTTTCGTGGAGTGACAGCCTAGAATTATTTCCTTTACATTTTTTTTTTTATTTTGTAAATAAATGCCAACTATGTTTTATTTCCTTTAATGAATAATTGAATTTTTCATAAATTTTTAGAATTGTTATGTTTGGGTATTCGTAGAATAAGAGATATCATTTAGAATTTTTAGATAATTCATCTGTAAACAAAAAGTAAATGATTTTATATATGATGTTGATTTCAAGCACAGTACTATTTAGTTTTACTTTTGTTATTCATTAAAAAACATATATTTACAAATGAGTTAATTTACTCATAATTTAAATTTCTTTTCTTTTCCCTACAGAGAATTGCAGCAGCTCCAGCATACATTAATTTAGGCTATACGACTGATTCAGCCGATCATGCCCTTACTGAATCCTGTCCTTCGGCAACTAACACTGGTGTCGCTTGCAACTCTTCGCTCCTGTGTAGGACTGGCAATACTAATGAAAGTGAACCTTCCCCAGTGGGTTCTGTTCGAGGTGCTGCTGCAGCAGCTGTCGCCAGTGTTACTAGTATCTTAGAAACTTTCCGACGAACACGGTCCGGTAGACCTCCTCGTTATGATCCCGAGTCCTTTCCGTCTCCGCCTACGTTTTTGCCAGTGCCAAGTGCAGATACATTTGAAGCAGGGTTAATGGGAGTGGAAGATGAAAGCCCTAGTCCGACTTCAGCTCAGGCGATAACGTTTGGTCCATTAACGTTGAATTTAGAAATGGATGAAGGAGATAAAGAAGAGGTAAATACAAATGACCTCAATTCTTCTTCAGTTGATATCACTATTGAACCAGAAGCAAAAGCAGAACAGAATAACAAGGAGGATAATCAAAGTGTTGACAGCGGAATCGGTAGTGTTCCGTCTTCTTCAATAGCGTTACAATCAAATCAAACTCAAGCAGAAACTGAAGCAACAGCCGTTACGCAGGACTCGTTGCTGACAAATATCAGTGCCTCTACAGAAACCGAAGTCCCTCAACCTAACATTCCGATTATTGTCTGCAATGCCTCTGATACAGACAATGCAAAGGCAGACACTGACTTTCCATCTTGTTTAGAAAACAGAGATGATTCTATCACGAATCAAAATACGGAAGAGGAAAATATTTTAAGTGATAATACAGTGATCAAGACCAATAGTGAAATCAGTGAATCAACCGAAGCACAGCCATCTTCATCAGATCTATCCGTCCCTCGAAATACTCCTACGGGTTCACCTTCAAAGATAAATGCACAGCAATTACCTGATGTGATGGCTGTGCATCGTTTAATTGAATTAGAAGAAACAGACGTTTCTTTCGTCTAATTAAGCCTTAAGCCTTTTTTTAATTAAATGATTTGAAATCAAAAGACTTATAATAACATTGATTTCTGTTTATTTCAATCTTGAATATAAAGTCCAGTTTATTAAGACGTTTGGAAATTATTTATATTGACTTGCATTAAGAGAAGCCAACAGCATTATCTCAATAAAAGCTGCTGGACAGCTTCAATATTTGAAAGAGAGTTTCAAAAGAACCAGTTAAGATATCCATGTTAATAAAAAACAAAACAACAAAAAAAAAAACTCAAGCACAGATGTTTTGATTTGAGATTTAGAATAAGACATAAGTAGATGCAGATTTGATTTATAAGTCACATTCTATAGGATTATAGTTATTTTTTAATCTTTAAATAACTAAGCATTTGTTAAAGTCATTTGACCTTTTATTTTCATGCATATCGAAAAAGACTAAACAAAATTAACTTGTTTTTTTGGGGTGAGAGTGATATCAATTTTTATAAAAAGCATAAACAGTCTTCTTCAAATTAGACCTTTACTGCTAAAGCATAATAGTCTTGCAATATTATCGAGAAGTTTGTGTTCAATGTATCCTATAATTCTGCAGATGCTTTCGGATCTTACAGCTCAGAAGTATAATATAAAAAAGAAGTTTTTCTTTTTTTATAAAATTTCAAAACTTCAATACTTCGAAGCTGAAATCAAGAATGCGTTTGAAAACATGCAAATATATTAATATATGTAAATTGGTACAGGAAGAAGATTCATCGCACCAGATTAATAAATAAAAGATTTTTCGAATGCATTGAAATATTCGAAAATTCAAGATTATTCGAAAAAATTCAAGACGTATCAACTGCGGTAATCAATTTAAATGTTTTATAATTTTTCTTTTAAAAAGCTAGTCATATGTGTTTATCAATCAGTTGAATAGCAACTCGAGGAATTTTGGAAAGTGAAGTTTAAAGAAAGAAATATTAAATTACGTTTTTCGAAATCATTTCTGTAAATCTTTTACAATTATGTTTTAATTTCTGCTAATAATAATTAAGAAATTATGTTTCTTTAAAATAAATTCTAATTATCCTCTAAATAAGATAATCATGAAAAAAAAGGTAAGTTATCATTAAACTTGGTAATCGTATTTACGAAAAATAATTATATCGAGTAATTTTTTTTTAATGAAAACCTTAAAAACTGGAACTTTGTGTAAATAGTTTTCCCTTCTTGATTTGTGCCTTGAATCATATGTGCCATATTTATATATCAAAAACTGCAATGTTATCATTTATTTTTCAAATGCATTTTTTTTAATGTTTCAATTCTACAATTTAATAATTAAAAAAAATATATTATGTAACGTTGATGTATCCAAATAGCACAAATCAACATGGTAAATGCAACCTAATATAAATTTGCACTGAATAAAATTTTTAAGTTTCAAAAAAGTCGTGTAGTAATTTTTTAATGGTTTTAAATCGATACAAATTTAGAAATTACATTAGTAAACAAGTTAAACAAGTTCAAATAAAACTGCAATAAAGAGACAAACCTCGAAATTAACTAAACAGGAAAAAGGTTTTCAAGATATTGAGACGATTTTAGATGTTTCTGAAAATAAATAATTAGTTGTTTTCCTTGTTCTAATGAGAAATTTCAGGAAATGTCCAAGAATTGAAGACTTGAAACAAAAAAGCCAAAACAAGAAATTTTGAGATTTTTGGTGAAATGGGATCTACGTGCCAAGTTCAATATTATATAAAAATATTTTGTTACTGTAAATTCATAGTGTGCTTATTTTCAATAAAAACAAATTTCAAGCAACATTTTGAACAAGCACTATCTGGTATAATTCAAATCTCTTTTTCTCAGATTAATGATTTTTGGTATTATTTTATTATTTTATTTCAAGTCTTCAATTATTAATTCCAATTCACACTTAAAATGCACCTTTGGTGCTTAAAAAAATAATTTATTCTCTATAAAATGCTTAAATGAAAAAGAGAGAATCTTTATTCTGTCCGGAGAGACTGATTGACAGATACTCAGACAGACAAGATCATAAGTACTTTTTTACAAGTATCCAACAAAAATATCAGTTAGTAATAATTAGAGTGCTAAAAAGATATTAAATATTTTTAAACATCTGATCTTATGTCAAACATCTCTTTGTGGTACATTGTTAAACTTTACACTTTATACTTTCCAAGTCGATACATTAGTAACATCCGCAAACAGCTCTGTCTGAAACATGATTGCAGTCTTAGGCGGAATTTTGGAGGGGGGGGGCAAGGGGCGGCAGTTGTCCTCCCAATATTTTGAGAAAAAAATACAATAAATATAAGTCAACAAGCATTATTCACTTTTGACTCCCCAATCAAAATGTTTGCCCCCCCCCCCCCAATCAAAATGCTGAAATTCCGCTGATGATTGCAGTTACTTTAGTGTACGCAGTATTTTGTTTTTAAATACAACTAGCTTTCGCCATGGCATCGCCCGTTGTATCTTGTAAAAAAAAAAGAAAAAAGTCTTTCTAAATTTGCTACATTTTTATTAATTTCTCAGTCCCTACTGATCGTAAAGTGAAGACACCTATACCAAAAATCTTCTCTACAAAATTTAAAATTAAAAAAAAAATCATCAAAATCGATACAGTAGTTTTAGAGATATACCATAAAAAATGTTGCCGGTTCTCCGCAGTGCGCACTTTGATCGTTTAGTCGCTCAGTTCTTTAGGAGGCTTCCTCGCGTTGCTTGATACTGGTAGATTATGTTTGTTGCTACAGCAAGCGTAATGCTTTCTATGCTACTCTCTCGAACACGCTTAGAGGATGTGGCAGAACTGACTCGAGATAGTCATGCTTGATGCTTCTCTTCTATTGACCTTGCAGCATAGTTTCTTCTCGCTTGAGACATATTTTTTGATACCTTGTGATCGACTTTTAGGCAATGTGGACTAACTACATACAGATACGAAACTGTTAATATCTCTGCATTTAATTTAAAACGCAGTTTATTTACGTTCTTTCGATGATATGGGGCCGTCCATTAATTATATGAGGTGTTTTTTTAAAAATTTGGACCCCCCCCTCCCCCTTGGTGAGGTATGGTGGGACCCCCCCCTTTCCCTCACTTGAGATTTCAAAAAGTCAAAAAATCAATATTACAAAATGTTGTAATCTATTATAATACGTATATGCTCTGATTGAAAAAGTTGACGTGAGATTTTCGTTGACCCCCCCCCTCCCCCTTGGTGAGATTTGGTGAGATTTTGCGGACCCCCCTCCCCTTTTGATCTCACGTAATTAATGGACGACCCCTATCTTGTAATTATCAGTCGTCAAGAAGTTAGATGTAAACTGCCATTAAAATTGTTGTTTAAGTTTTTAAAGAACTAATTAAATGCTAGAATTCTTTCATATGTGGTTTTGATATATCTCATGTAAATAGCCAGCGTATCAAGTTTTGCGTGCTTCATGTTTTTATTAACTATCCATTCCCCTGTTATGTTTCCCTAATAAAACATAGCCTGTGCTACTCCAGAAATGATAAGAAAGTCACCAATGAAAGTTTCATCAAAATCGGCTGCTGCTAATCAAAACGTTTCACAACTAATAACAGATCGGCAAAGTTTATTTTAAAAGCCAGAATTTTTATTAAAAATTCTTTTTAAAAGATTTTATTTCAAACGGAAGAAAAAGTAAAAAACAAAACAAAAAACAAAGATACGTTCACTGAATTCTGATGAAGACCCTATTAACGGTTAAAAGCTGATAATAATTTTAATGTTTAATTTTAATTTTGTGTGATTTTTAAATGTCTACTAAAGAAACTTAATTTTTTGTATCAACTATTTCAATTTTTAGAAGCTATTAAAAATTCATAAGAAACATAAAACCTTTATGTAACGATCTTTAATAAAGTAAGACTGAAAGTAGAAAAAAAAAAAGCTGTTTAGAGTTTAGTACAATGAATAAGTTATTCATCATACAAAGTCTAACTATTCAACTTGAACATTGTTCTTCTTTGTTTGTCTGTATGTTCAGGCATCACGCTAAAATGGCTGAACGTATTTTCTTAAAATTTGGCTTAGATATGGTTCAACTTAAAATAAGAGCAGAGTCTTTGATTTCCATCTCCCCCGCCGTCAAAAATTAACTCTCCTACTATCGTTGCCTGATCAGTTTTATTACGGGATAGATAACTGAGCAGATTCCCAGTTATATTTCACTGTCTACAGCTTTTTTTTCCCTTTAATGTCAGATTGCCCATTACTTATCTGTAAATTTCCATTGATAAAAATGATATTCAGCAATAAATCCTAAAACCTTAAAATTCTTCTTCAGTGTGTTTTAATTTTACATTCAACTAATTTTTCTGACTCCCTACTGCATTTTTTTAAAAGATATCTTAGCATACAGGTTCTTCAAGACACGATAGCATGCTAATATTTCTTTAAAAAAAATCCCAGTTTCCGATGAAAATGACATGGTAGAACAAAATCATTAAACAAATAAATACCTATTGGTCGTGTAGCGGTATTACTGAATTTAAAAGTTAATAATATTTGCTGCAAGTTTTAATAAGAAATTTTATGACTTTAAACAGGTCATTGTGTTTTTGAAATAGCAACTTAAAGGCAATGGAAAGAGATGCTTAACCGTTCGGCAATTTCAACAGTCTTCACAAAATAATTTTTTAATTATGAATGTTTTATTCGACAAAATATGTCAGAGAACTACTTTCATTTGATATATAAAAAATTAAATTTTAACTATTTTAGAGAATAAAATGCATCCTAAAGTCATTCAAAAATGTTTTGATCGACTTTATAATGTGATTTCGTATTCAAAGTTAATTACTGAATTTAGCTGTTATTTTAATAAATGACAAGAATCTTTTCTTTCAAGACTTCTTTGTCCCCACAGTCTGCGAATCTATTAGGATTAATACAAGCACAAGACTTCTTTGTCCCCACAAGTCCAGCAGTATGCTGGTGGGGGTACTTTTTAACTACGACCCCCCATCCCCCATTCTTGTTTTGTTGGTCCATTGTTAGAAAGAAAACGGATAAAAAAAAATCTACTTAATATTCTACTTCAATAATTCAAAGATAGGAGGAAATTTAAAAAAGAGACAAGTTTGATGTGAAGTTACAAAATTATATTTAAATACCAACTATTTCTTCAAATTTCTTTAGAACCGATTTAAAACACTAATTTTAATTCAAAGGATACATTGACAGCACGAAATAATACAAGTTATACGTTATCAGTAGTATATATTTCTCTTCGTAAAAGATTAGATGCTTCCACAAACAACCGCATTACACTGTTATGATGATTGTATGAGATTCTGCTAATAACTTTATTGATAAATTCATTGTAAATGTAATAACACTTACTTTTACGATAACTTATTTTTATTCAAACATTAGGGCAGTATCCAGTGGTCCAATGGTTTATTCAGGGGACTGAGGGATGGAGTAGCCTGGTTCAGTTTCTGAAGGAGGTTCGAGAATTTTCTGGAAGAAGTTGAAGATGAGAAGTTATATACTTTTTGTCAGTGTTGTTGCTTGTTTCTACAAATGGGATTTTTATTCAGGAACTGTTCCGTTCCAAAAGAATTAATGAACTTGATTTTAACACTGCAATGGCATTGTGAATTGGGACAATGCAATAATCGTTTCTTGTAGTTCGGTTTAAAATGATTCAGTCATTCCCTCTAGGAAAGCGATAGGCAAACATTTAAGAAAGTGAGGATTTTATATTTTAAAAATTTGAATTTGCATTTCGTCCTTGTCTTCTTATTTTAGATTTTACGATGGCTCTTAAACCACGGGGTATTTAATCTAGAACAAAATATTAGCCAAAATGCATTTTCTTTTTTCATTTCTATCAATTCTAACTGCAAAACAAAAAAAAACAAAAACAAATCAAAATATTGTGTTATTTTTCTGGTTTTTTTCTGTTTTTTATTTACCTTATGAGCTCCTTTAACTTATTTCATTGCGATTCATTAATAAGAATGAAAATTTGAAATATTTTCTTGAATAACAGCCTTTTGTGAAATTAAAGCCATTTAGGTAGGAAAATTTCCAAACCCTTTTTTAACTAACTTTACCAGAATCATAGTGAAAGAATTTCATTTCTTCTTATGTTAATGTTGTTTCTGGCTTTTTCAAAATCGAAGATGGGTATAAATTTACAAATTTAGATGGATATAATTGTTTCTTCAAAATGAAGATTTTTTTTTCTTTCATACCTTTTCGAAGACTTGAAAATAAAATAATAAATATGTTTTAATAA
>JAFIDM010009631.1:357547653-357560030 GCA_023159025.1 Thereuonema tuberculata
GTCATTTTCATCGGAAACTGGGATTTTTTTTAAAGATATATTAGCATACAGGTTCTTCAAGACATGATAGCATGCTAATATATCTTTAAAAAAAATCCCAGTTTCCGATGAAAATGACATGGTAGAACAAAATCATTAAACAAATAAATACCTATTGGTCGTGTAGCGGTATTACTGAATTTAAAAGTTAATCATATTTGCTCCAAGTTTTAATAAGAAATTTTATGACTTTAAACAGGTCATTGTGTTTTTGAAATAGCAACTTAAAGGCAATAGAAAAAGATGCTTAACCGTTAAGCATTTTTCACAGTCTTGACACAATAATTTTTTAATTATGAATGTTTTTTTCGACAAAATATGTCAGAGAACTACTTTCATTTGACATATAAAAAATAAAATTTAAACTATTTTAGAGAATAAAATGCATCCTAAAGTCATTCAAAAATGTTTTGATTGATTTTATAATGTGATTTCGTGTTCAAAATTAATTACTGAATTTAGCTGTTATTTTAATATTTGACAATAATCTTTTCTAAATATTCAATTTTATATGTTATTATTTGAGATATTTTAATAAATTAGTTTTCGAATCTTATTTACATTTGGTAATATTTCGTATTTAGAAAAAAATATATATATCATTATTCAATACTATTATTATTAATATTATTATTATTACATATAAAATATTACTGTTTAGGAGAACCCATTGCAAATTGGTAAAAAAAAATTAAAAATGAATGGTTTATTTATTGTTGATGTTCCTCACATATTGCTTTTATGGTTATAACGAAATCACATTATAAAGTCAATCAAAACATTTTTGAATGACTCGTTACAATACATTTCATTCTCTAAATTTAGTTTAATAAAGGGTCATTCCAAGTCAAATCAGCAAATGCCTCTCAGGTGACCCTCTCCGATATTAATGAAATTTGGCATAAAGGTACCTTCATTCCTTGCATGAAAGCCTACCAAATATTATTGTCCTAACCTTAACCATTTCTGAGAAATAGCATTTAGAAGTAATGTCTGCAATTTGTAACTGGTTTTCCATAAACTTTTCGGGCATTTTTAAAGCTGTATAAATAAAGAACTACTTGAGCCAGAATAACAAGCTTTCACAAACTGAGATTATATATATATATATATCATAATAAATAATGCATTAAAATTAGTTTGAGTCTTTTAGTTTTCCTGAGATAGTCTTACAAACTAGGCATTTTGTAATGTTATCAAAAACAAAAGTGAAAATGTTATCAAAAATTGTTATCAAAAATTGACGTTCTCAAATTGGCAGTAAAAACAAGTTGAAATGGTTTAAGAAGCAACAATCTACATTATTTATGTCAGCTTTAATAACATCTCTGTAGGGAAAATCTATTTTAGTATAATATTAAATATAATATTTATGAATTTTCATTGTGATAGAGGCGTTAAAAGTTTGCAACAGTTGACTGACCCAATTCAAACATCTGTCCACTGTGACTTTGGGAGCTTTCACTACGCAGATGATATTTGTAGATGGAATCCAAATTTTGTCTTTTCAGATCGGTTTAGAGGTTTTTTTTTTTTTTGGTTGAACAGAATTTTTTGTGAAAATGTCCTTAAATGTACGGGAATTGTCCTTAAATTTTTTGTTTGAGATTCAGTACACACCCTGCTTGTGTACAGGGTCAGGGTCGTATTATAATAAATGTTATTATCAAGTTATTAATTAGTAAGATATCATAAGGGTTGGAGGATGAGATGCTGTGGCTCTCCATCAGACCTTTCATAAAAATATTGATCCTCAGACTTCTTAAGGTTGTGTACCACTGACTTAAACAATGTAAAATGAACCTAAGCATTGATTCTGAATCTGCCGGATCGCAACATACCGGCGGACCGCGCGTTGTGCACCTCTGGTTTAAGTAAACTTAAATCTTAATTTTAATTAAGTTATATAAGTAAATTTTAATAAATGGAAACCAACGACTGCACATAAATAAACAAAAACTTGCCTTAGAGTTGTCAACAGAGGGAATCAACAGAAGGAATGGCATATAGGGCATATATTTCAACAATCAGATGAAAATAACGATGTTGAAATTAACTGTGTGTCATCTGCAGAATCCCATTTACTTTCCTGACCCTGTACACAAGACAAAATTTGGATTCCATGTTCAAATATCATCTGCATAGTGAAAGCTCCTAAAGTCACAGTAGACAGATGTTTGAATTGGGTCAGTGAACTGTTACAAAAAACTTTTAATACCTCTATCAAAATGAAAAT
Organism: Thereuonema tuberculata; assembly: GCA_023159025.1. Taxonomy (NCBI): domain Eukaryota; kingdom Metazoa; phylum Arthropoda; class Chilopoda; order Scutigeromorpha; family Scutigeridae; genus Thereuonema; species Thereuonema tuberculata. Next base: position 357,549,929 of record JAFIDM010009631.1, read on the forward strand.
TCATAAATATTATATTTAATATTGTACTAAAATAGATTTTCCCTACAGAGATGTCATTAAAGTTGACATAAATAAAGTAGATTGTTGCTTCTTAAACCATTTCCACTTGTTTTTACTGCCAATTTGAGAACCTCATATTTTTGATAACATTTTCACTTTTGTTTTTGATAGTCTTACAAACTAGGCATTTTGTAATGTTATCTCAGGAAAACTAAAAGACTCAAACTAATTTTAATCCATTATTTATTATGATATGTATATATAAGGTATACGGCCCAAATATCGCCCAGGTTCCTAATACCGCCCAGGGCGATGTAGGACGGGATAGTGATGCTATCACACGGGAACCTTTGGAAACAATTTGCCATTCCTTCCATTAGCTCTCTGTGTTCGTTTGTTGGTGTTAGTTCAACCCGTTTATTTTTTATGAATTCTTGAAGGTTTTTCGTTCTGGTAAGTTATGAACCTACTGTTTCTTTTAATGCTGCAGCTTATGAATTATTCATGCCATCGCAACTATCTAATATCGTGAAGTAGTGAAAGAAATAACCTATCTGTTGATAATGTCTGTCACTTGTTAGAGGTAGCCGGTTTGTCTGTAGCGTCCTCCAAATTGACAAGCTAGAGAGTGCCCAATATCGCCCACCTCGTTGTTCCATATATCACCCACTGTGCGATAGTTTATTTTGGTTTATTACAGATGTCTCAACGTAAGACATGGGACAGAGAAGTTGTCATAGCTGTAAAAAATAAAAAAATGGGCCTTCTGAAAGCTTCCAAAACATTTAATATCCCAGTCTTGTGAGTGGGTCACCATTCACAATTGCGCTAATGAATTCTCTCAGCAAAGGAAACTATGTCCTAAGGGGCTGAACTTAGACGATCCAAAGCAAAAGAAGCTCGCAACACCCATTAAGAATTGCGAAAAGATTAAGAAAAAAACAAACAAATGCAAAGATATGCAAAAAAACAAAGTATTTAATGGTGTGGGCGATATTTGGAACACTTTCACAAAATTCAAAATATGAGGTTTGCCTGAACAAAAATTGAGGAAAAATACAAAATAATAGTTATATCTATAATTGGTTCAGGAACATGTAAGTGAAGGCTCATATGATATATTGTAATTGTTTGCAAGCAACTGAGACGATAAATGACAAGAATATGGGCAGGTTTTCTTAGATGGGCGATATTTGGGCCATATACCTTACATACTCTCAGTTTATGAAAGCTTGTTTTTCTGGCTCAAGTAGTTCTTTATTTATACAGCTTTAAAAATGCCCGAAAAGTTTATGGAAAACCAGTTACAAATTGCAGACCTTACTTCTGAATGCTATTTCTCAGAAATGGTTAAGGTTAGGACAATAATATTTGGTAGGCTTTCATACAAGGAGTGAAGGTACCTTTGTGCCAAATTTCATTAAAATCGGAGAGGGTCACCTGAGAAATTTCAAAATTTTTTGCTGATTTGACGTTGAATTTTTGCTCAAAAGCGTAACTCCATTTCTTTTAAGTTTGAAAGGGAAAGGATTTCGACAGGGTTTTGAATTTTATACCATATTTTCATTATATAAATATGAAACTCTGGACAAAATTTCAACTTTAAATTCAATTATCTACGCTACTAAATAGTCGATTGAAAATAAGCCAAATTTGCTACTTTTCACTTTACTGCCAATTTGAGAACCTCATATTTTTTTAAATAACTAATCGAATTGCTTAATATTTATTTTACGTATCAGAAAGTACCTAAAGAGTTCCTGTTTAAAATTTCATACTTATCCAGCTTTATTCTCAAAATCTATGAAGGATTAAAACTTCACTTTTGTTTTCGATAACATTACAAAATGCCTAGTTTGTAAGACTATCTCAGGAACACTAAAAGACTCAAACTAATTTTAATGCATTATTTATTATGATATATATATATATATATATACTCTCAGTTTATGAAAGCTTGTTTTTCTGGCTCAAATAGTTCTTTATTTATACAGCTTTAAAAATGCCCGAGAAGTTTATGGAAAACCAGTTACAAATTGCAGACCTTACTTATGAATGCTATTTCTCAGAAATGGTTAAGGTTAGGACAATAATATTTGGTAGGCTTTCATACAAGGAATGAAGGTACCTTTATACCAAATTTCATTAAAATCGGAGAGGGTCACCTGAGAGGCATTTGCTGATTTGACGTGGAATGACCCTTATGTATCTATATATTGTGGTGAATTAATTTGGCCCCTGGTTCGTGAAAGAAGTTAGGCTTACCGAGTCTAGCTGGATCTGAACTCGAATCTCTGGGATCTGGAATCTGTTTATTTTTGGGAGAGCATGAGTTTAAATACCCTATGTACTGTGGCTGTTATTGGTTAGTGTGCTTTACAATTCATTGGGGATTTAAAAGACATGTGATCTTTAACTGATTTTAACTGTAGCTTTTAAATTATGACAAATTATAGGTAGCACACCAACGGAAAGAATTTAAAAAATAAACAAACAGAATTGACGGTTAACAGTAGAATTTGAAATATGTAGTAGATTAAATGATGATTGATTAGAACAATAAAAATATAAGAGTATGTAGAATAAAATAGAATAAATACAAATACAACTATAAAAATCGTCACAATATTCCCAGTGATGCACACAGGATTAAGGATTTGGAGGGGGGGATGTTGCTACGGATGCTTTCAAAAAGTCCATTCAGATTTACCGTATTGTCCGGCGTATAAGACGACTTTTTAAACTGAATATCTTCTCAAAAGTCGGGGGTCGTCTTATACGCCGGGTACTGAAACTTCCGAACCGGACTGGAGAATCTGCGGTCACCGCATATGGTGGGGGAGATCAAAAACGGACGCGGTCGCATCCCCGCCATATGCGGCAACCGTATGAAAGCAGCAAGGACGGCGCTTTACAAGTACGGTAGAAGAAAATCCACTTGCCAGGATTCGTGGAAAGAAGTGACTTAACGCGGTCCTCCGAGGTGAGAGAGCGCCTCACCGAGAAGGTGTAAGTGAAGGGCGGAAGCAAGCTGCAGGCGTCCGGGACGCCCGGGGTATGGAAAAAAGTGATAGAGCGGGGACAGAATAAACAAGGCTACAATTAAGAAATACTATGATTTTAGTGAAATTCTAAAATCATATTGAAATCAAATCTGATGTTTTTTAAATTTTTATTTGCTGTGCGTTGGAAGAGGGGTAGTCTTATACGGCGAGTATATCCCAAACTATATTTTAATTGGAAAAATTGGGGGTCGTCTTATACGCCGGACAATACGGTAATAATATTTTATAATTTTTAATAAATTTCGAGGCTTCAGCCCCCCCCCCCCCGTGACTGCGCCACTATGTATATCGTAGATATGAAAGAATGGTATCAGAGAATCTAGTCTCGGCGATTTTTTGATTTACATTTTCTATTTTGCAATTTCTATCTTTGAATGTTTTGCTACTAAACACGCTTTTTAGTGCTTGATATTAAATCAGAAATCGAGTCTAATCTCTATTAAAGAGAGATCCCGCCATTATGATAAGACATTGAAGAATTAGATAAAGATGTCATAGTATTTTGAATTAAAAAATGTGAGTAGATTAATGTACAAAGAGTAAAAATTAGTAAATGTATGAAAACGAGAGAATGCACAAGGTGGACAATGATAATAAAGACAAATGTATATATAGTAAAAATTAATTAATTTACCATTGACCGTTTCAGTCACCCACGGGAGACCATCTTCAAGGCGAGCACATGACACAAGAAAAGAGAATGACATTAACTTTTTTCATTCTCTTTTCTTGTTCTTGTGTCATGCCCTCATCTTGAAATTGGTCTCCCGCGGGAGGTTCAAACCGTCGGTGGTAAATTAATAATTTTTATTATATATTTATATACATACAGTAAACTCCCGATTATCCGCGGAATTGGGTGGCGCGGCAACCACGGTAAGCGAATTCCGCGGATAATCCTAAATAGGACGAAAATCAACACAAAAATGCTTTTAACAAGTTTTATTTACATTAAAATGGCAATACATACAGATACAGTACATACATTATAAACAATTATTTTATTTTAAATTATGTGAAAAATAAAATAACGGATTTTTCTCTTTTTTATTTTATCATCAAGCAGAAAAAAATTTAGGTTACTTAATATCAATGAATCACCATAATTGAATCAGTATCCTCTATTGCGAAAACGCTTTAAGAATTGAAATAGGCTATTAGGTCCTATTGAACAGGAAGCCTCCTTTGAATTCTAGAGGAAACTCATCTTTCTCATTTCAACTTCCTGGAAAAAATAATCAAACTGCTGATTTTATTTTCATAACGAAACTAGGCCATTATCTGGTTAGCTATCATCCAGCTGTTGCTTAAAAATAAATAGATGAATTTTTTTTGGTCGTAATATTTATACTCATTTCTAGTTGGAATAGAATAGGTTTTTTATTGCATTTTTTGTGGATTATTTGGCTTTAAAGCAAAACAACATCCATTAACATTATGAGAAACATAGAAAGTAAAGAACAACATGATCTGTTTTTTAAGTTATATTGCATTCAAAAGTTTCAGAAATGAACAATAATGTTTAGTAAAGAACAGTCATTGTAGACATTACACGGATAGTGGATTCGATACTAAGAGTAAACAAGGAAAGATCTGTTTCATAATGTACACGAAAAACCATAGCGACCCCGTGCAGGCTTCATTGTGAGACAGGAAGTGACCGCAGACCGGAACTCGCATTTTTCCCATCTCTATAAATCATAAGTGTTCCAATAAGGTATCGCTCACGTTCATTCAACTTTTAGGCTGTAAAAGTGGTCATAAGGGCATCGAAACTCTGCAGATTGTCTATCCTATAAAAAGATGATTATTATTTTTTTTAATTAAGATCTTTCAAATGGAGACAAATTAAATAAAGAAATTTTAGACGAGTCTCCAAAGGTGATAAAGTAAAAAAAAAAATAAAAAAAATACATAAATGTGCTAAGTCATATATGTTTTAAGATTATTAGACGGGATCTCAAAGCAAAAATATTTCTCATTAAATAATAAATGATTAATGAAATTTAAAATTGGCTATTTGTAATATAAATAATTAAAAAAACGAAAGCAGTTCAATTATTTAAATTTTAATTTTTAAAGCATTTCAGAAGCCTATGATTTGAAGTTAATTTTGAAGATATCTTCTTCTCTGTAATTGATAGCCAAACTATAGGTGATTAAGAGAAAAAGAATAATCTTTTCCCAATGAATTGCATATAAGAAAGATCAGCTACATGTACTTGTTTTTTTTCTAATTTTCTTAGAAAATAAAAAAAACAAAAAAAAAAAAACAAAAAAAAAAACAAAAAACAATATATTTATTTACTTTGGAGATTATAGGCTGGAAATAACTCAGCATTGCTGAATTTAAGTTTTTAATTGATATAAAAATAGAGCCAAAAAGTATTTAAGATATCTTCTTGTTAATCTTCAGTTACAAAAAATTACATACGAAAATGAAACGTGCTGATGAATGTAAAATTATAATTGTTTTTTTTTTTTTTGCTTTTTTTTTATTTAATTCTAAACTCACTTTCACTTTAATTTTATTTAAAACTACCTACACACAGTTTAGTTGATCTATTCCCAGTTGATCTTTTCAAAGTATGAGAATGTCATTATGAAAATTCATTAAATTGAATTGGGACCAGAAGAAAATTACAATTTTTGAGGGAAGATGAGTAATAGCTAAAACTATTGTTTGCTCATTTCGATTCTTGAATGTCTATCTCTAGCACAACAGAACTTTTTATCATTCGTTACAGCATGAGGAATCTTTCCTACTATTACGAGAAAACCATGAAAGCACTGATTATTTGAATTTTCCCAACTTATCTCTTTGCTTCTATGCTCTGTATTATGTGGAAGAAATGCTATTCTTTTTCACTATTCTTTTCGATTTGTAACTCGTGAACAAGGTCGTATACAGAATTCGATTTGTACCTCCTAAACAAGACCAAGTGAAATTCACTGGACTCAATAATGATTTAACTTAATGTACAATTAGAAAGGAGAAATTAACATTAACTAGCAATAAGAGTATACATATTCCTCTTCTTTTTTTGAATTACTTGAACTAACTTCAAGAATCAATGTGGAGCTTTTTAATTTTTACATTGTCCGAAAGTTGAGAAAACTCTTATTTTGAAGACATGGTAAGAGTTGTAAAATAAAACCTTTAACACTCTTTGATTTTTTTATAGGTTTACTTAGCATCCAATAAATCAATAAGTCAAACTGTCTGGGTTTTTTTTTATTACACAGACAAAAAAGGAAAAAAAAACAAAAAACAAAAAAAAAAAACCACTACTGTTTGGTTCCAGATTTTTTCTGGATAATTTGAATATCTACAGTCCGTTTCAGATTTCTTTGAATCTTTATTAAGTGGCTAAAATATTAAATGAATGCCTTTGTTTTTATTAGATAGAGTAACAGTGAATGTTGAAGCGACCTTATTAAAAGATAACTTGCATCAAAGTCATTGTTAGTCACTTAATAATGGTCCACAGAAAAAGAAGCAAATTGTAAACAAGTACTGCGCAAAGTTTCAGCTTTCTGTCATTAGGCTTTCATTAAGATACAGGCTGGCGAAAATTTATATATATGATTGGCCATAGATTGATATACAGGGTGCACAGGAAAGTACTAAGTCACCCAAATAACTTTTGAATGAAGATAATTAGAGTTAGGGAAGTTAGGTACAGGAAAGCAACCATGCGCTATCAGACTGACGGCAGTACCCCAAGCGGCAAAATGTGGAAGTTAGTCACCCTATCTCGGAAACTGTGAGAGATACGGAAAAAAATAAATAAATGAGAAAGTTGTAGAGCAGGAGTGCACAACCTTAGGAAATCTGAGGGCCAATATTTTTATAAAAGTTTTCAACATCCCATCCTCCAACTTCCATATTACTAATTAATAATGCCATTTAAGTTATGACATTTTTCAATGTAATTGTTGGCAGCAATGTAAAGGCTCAAATTTTAATTTTAATTTTGACACTACCGGGCAGCGGGTTGTGCACCACTGTTGCAGAGCATCACCGAATTAGTAGGAAATGACATTTTTCAGAAAAGAATCGTGCAAACAGAAGGCGGGAGACGCTAATTATCGGAATGTCATTTAATGCAAAAGCGTTACGTGCATAACCTCCAGTTATGCATATTCATCACGAGCATATTCATCATGTCCACACATCTACTGCAATATACAATAAGCAATAAAGCATGAGTTTTATCAGTACGAGTGACGTCAAATCCCAGCCATCATTTGCAAACGGCACACAGAGATATGCTCGTGTCGTCAATCGCTTTCTATTTACAAGATTCTTTTCTGTAAAATATAATTTCCTTCTAATTCGGTGATGCTCTACAACTTTCTCATTTATATTTTTTCCGTATCTCTCATAGTTTCCGAGATAGGATTACTAATTACCATATTTAGCAGCTAGGAGCTGTGCCGTCTGTATTATCTGATAGCGCTTGGCCGCTTTCCTATACCACTATCTAACTCCCCTAATTGTAATTACCTTCGATCAAAAAGTTATTTGGGTGGCTTAGGACTTTCCCGTGCACCGTGCACTTTATATAAGGTAATTCGAAAATTTCCTGCAGAAACTTTAAAGGTAGCTCAGGAATACAAAGACAAACCATATTCAAAGTGGGACATATGTCCGGAAACGCCACTCGAATGTGTTAGAAGGTACACTAAAATTCAGAAATAAAAGACAACAAATAAGGTGGACAATATGCTTATTAGCCTATGCTTCGAATATGATAGCCACTATCAGGCCTGTTTCCGTGGAATGATCGAGTTTCACACAATTTCTGATGCAAATGCGCAAAAGCTTGATGATTGGGTGCAAATCTGTTGGGAACGTTCATGATACAATCGTACCACCGGACTTGTCGGTTTCCGACCGCTGCCCCATAGGCTAGATGCATATCTGTCCTCTCAGCAGTAGTGAACCGATACATTCTACTTGTACAAAGCCAACATCTCAAATGACAATGGCTCACAGTGTCGAACTAAAGTGCTGCCAAACAGCGCCTTCCAGCACATTTTGTATACATACATTCCACTATGAATACGGTTTATTTTTGTATTCCTGATCTGACTTTAAAGCTTGTACAGGGAATTTTGAATCACCCTGTACAAATCGTATATATAAATATAAGCCACCCTGTAGATCTTAATAAGAATGCCAAGACATAAGAATGGCTCTCATTGTTGTCATGAGACCTCCACGTTTTTCATTATTACGTCGTTATTTATCTTAATGTATTTTTCATAGATTTAAAGTCAATTTTTATCGTAATTGCAAGAGGCTAGCATTAATTTAATTTTAATTTTTTTTTAAAAAAGAAGGTTTTTAGATAAAAATTTCAAAAGACAAACCAGTTTCAAGATTCATTACTCAAAAGAGAAAAGACAAAATAGCGAAAAACAAAACAAAATAAAAATAAAAAAAAAAATTCCAGTAAGATACGTATTTAAGCTAAAAAATGAAAACTCTGATCCAGTTTTTTTTTCTATTTTTTTTTATTTTAATAGAGAAATAACAAGAATTGACAGTTTTTAATAAATCATTAGAAGCTATTTTTAAATATATATATATATATATAAAAGATAATTTTAAATATTATGAATTTATCACATTAAAAAAATGAACCACTAAGCTGTAGTCATAGCAACACGGTACTGCATTGAATTGTTTATTTATTTTAAGATCTGCGTCTATTGCATTAAGGATATTTCTTGATTTTCTGACATTAGTTTTATTTATGTGTTGATATTTTTACTTTTAAAATTGTTTTACGTGAGCAATCAATGTAATGACGCAATTTTATGAAAAATCGAATCTGGAACCACAGCATTTGAAGTTGTTTTTTTATGGGATTCAGTTACTGCCAAGGTTAAGGCTTACACGCAACCAAACACATAATCAATACTTTCTAACAAATAAATTCATAAATTAAAATATATAATATTAATAAATAATTGCCTTTGCTTTTATTTACCGAGATATCCAGAGAATATTTTAGAGGAATATTGTTTAGAATGACTTATAAATAAAAATTATGCCTTTTACTTTAGAAGCGAAGATAATTTCAATGTCAAACATTCAATAAATTGTAAAGCATCACTTAGGAAATATTTTGTTATTTCCTAAATATAATGTTAAAAATGTAATTTCTACCTGGAAATTAGAAGGGGTTGATAAGTTATCATATTTTTAAAGGTAAAATCAAAAATTTTAGGTACCTCATTTGTAAAGTAACTGGGAAATACATTGGACTCTTTAAAGGTAAAAATCTACCTTAACAATGTCATGGCAAATTTTCGCGTATTTCAGTTGTATTTTAGAACTGTATTAGACACAGCATTAATGCAGTTGTAGGTGTCATATTAATTTAATGGATGAAAAAACAAAATGAGTGGCAATAAATTTTCTACCAATTGTTTTTTCTTATACTTAAACTAGTCGGCTACCCGTCGCTTCGCTCCGGAAGCCTCCCTTATGTAACGGAAAACAATTTTTTATTTATTAAAAAACACACACACACACACACACACAAATTACATCAAGGAAACTAAAACTAACATTTTTTAAAACCTTTTTTTTTAATTTAATTTTTGATGTCTATATTCTCTCAATCTACGACTGCTTTTAGAACCACCTTGTAAATCATATATCTATGATATATTTTTATTTTTTACAGAGATTAGAATGTAGGCCTAGTGGTCTAATGGCTAAGACGTCTAACTTCTGAGCAGTATTCTACCTAATAGAAATAGTGCATCTTTCTTTCTTGACTATCTTTTTTTTTTATTCCTATTGATACTTTTCAGTGGTTTTCGAGTTAGAAATAGTGATGGTTTTTGAGTTACAAATAGTGATTTTTCAGTATTCTACCTAATGAAATACTGCTTCTTATTTCTTGACTCTTTTTTTTTTTTTATTCCAAATGATACTTTTCAGTGGTTTCTGAGTTACAATAGTGTTCAGTATTCTATCTAATAGAAATACTGCTTCTTTCTTTTTTGAGTCTCTT
>JAFIDM010009631.1:357563285-357577638 GCA_023159025.1 Thereuonema tuberculata
GACTACCTCCACCGACACAATCAGGTAGCGTCGATCGTTCATCAACAGCTAGCACACAAACACTCACTTATTAAGAACACGGTCCCATACTACAAGTACACACCACAAAGCGTACTAGAGTCACCCTCACATAAGCTGTACTGGGACCGTCCCATTCACACAGACAAAACTATACATCACAACAGACCTGACATTACACTTGTTGATAAGGTCAACAAACAGACCTATCTCATTGATATTGCAGTTCCCATCAGCAAGAACATGCAGAAAACTCACGCTGACAAGATAAGTAAATACACAGACCTAGCACACGAGCTCCAGAAGCAGTGGAGGCAGGACCGAGTACGTGTTGTACCCATCATCCTGTCCGCTACTGGTCTGGTGCCTCACACATTGCATCACAGCCTCAGCACACTAGGACTTCATAAAAACACTTATGCACAACTCCAGAAGGCTGTGGTACTCAACACAACACGCATAGTTCGGAAATTTATGGACACAAGCACACATCCCTAACTATTCTTCCAAACTTTTTTTTTTTTTTTTATATATACACTTGGCAATATGTGTTTCGGTCCTTGACCCGCCGTATTGTCTTAGCTAGGGAAACCCATGTTTTGAAACTTTTTATAATAATAATAATAATAATAATAATAATAATAATAATAATAATAATAATGTGAATTTGAATCAAGTATAATATTAAAAAAAATGTTTTTACTTTGGTTTAACTTTACAGTTTTTAAACTTCTATATTTTTTTTAACTTGAGGAACGTTATAAACTGCATTGCTCCCCTTATTTAGTATTTTCCTGTCGTTGGCAGCAACCGTCATTCTTGTTTTGTCCACCATCTTTTTTTTTTTTTTTTTTTATTTCTTCAGCTTCTCGCCACGTTCACCCTTTTCCGTGGAAACGCATCGTTGACCTCGTGGTCGTTTCTTGCTTTGTTTTAATTATTGTCATTTTTGGCATTGGTCTATTTATCAAAGAATTCTACCACAAATAATAATAATAATAAATTCACACAGACAAAACCATACATCCCAACAGACCTGACATCACACTTGTTGTTAAGGTCAACAAACAGACCTATCTCATTGATATTGTAGTGCCTATCAGCAAGAACATGCAGAAAACTCACGCAGACAGTAAATACACCGACCTAGCACACGAGCTCCAGAAGCAGTGGAGGCAGGACCGAGTACGTGTTGTACCCCTCGTCCTGTCCGCCCTGGTCTGGTGCCTCACACACTGCACCACAGCCTCAGCACACTAGGACTTCACAAAAATACTTTTGCACAACCCAGAAGGCTGTGGTACCCAACACAACACGTATAGTTAGGAAATTTATGGACACAACCACACACTCGTAACCAGTCTTGCACATATTTTTTTTTTTAAAACACTTGACAATATGGGCTTTGGTCCTTGACCCGCCATTTTATCTTTGCTGGGGAAACCCAAGGTTTGAAACTTTTACATAATAATAATAATAATAATAATAATGATAATAATAAAACTACTTTAGGAACAGACAATCATTGTCTATACCTAAGTTCAAGACAAGACAAGACAAGACATAAAACTACTTTTCTTCTGAATAAAATATTTATGGTATAAATATTTTTGTTGTAAAAGCATCATAACTTATTTTATTTATATATTACTATTTTATTTTACAACATTAATAAATTATTATTCTTTTAAAATAGATTATAAAACAATAAACATGACAACAACATTTAAATATAAGTAGTTTAAATTTAGGAGATCCTGATGGTTTGCAATATGGGTTATTTTTGACAATAAAATTTTAAACTTTTAGAAAGGCGCTCTTCAATTATTAATTTCTTTTCAGACTTGTGTGAAAATAATTTGAATTTTAAACATAACAATAATATTTTAAATGTAACAATAATATAACAATAATATTAATAATTATTTTTTAACCATTCTATTTCAGCATATTTTTTACACAACAATAAGAGCACTTAATTCTTACAGATATAAAAAATAAGATATCTCAATCATCAAGTCATTTACCAGAGTTAAAACAAACTTCCTAATTCTTTGTCAAAATTCGAAAAAAAATAAATAAATTAAATCAAACGTTTCTTGAATGCTATGTTTTAAATTCCTAATAAAAATAACTTTAAAATTAGCGTCGGGTTTTCAACAAGGTTTCACTTTCGATTTATATATAGCGCTGTAGATCCTGATAAAAATCAAAAATTATTTTGATGTACAGAAAGTACTAAATCGTTGTAAATCACAGATATAACTTATTGTAATTTTATAAACATAATTTGGCAGTTTAATCTTTGAGATGCTTAAATTTTGCAAAGATAAAAATTAAAACAAAGTATAAGATAAAATAAGAGGCCTAAAGAACACTTCGCCGAGCAACACGCATTAGCGTTGTTTTCCGTGTTTTTCATCAAGTTTCGATTTCGGTTTATTGTCCTACTCCGTTGCTAGTAATGGAAGAATGCTTACTTTTATCTAAATTTGGATAGTTCTATTCTGTAGTTGTCTGCAATTCGAAATATTTAAATATGTAAAATATGTAAGATGTTTATTCAGTTACATTTTCTTTTGGGAATTTCCATTAATAAGTGAATTATTAAATTATTAAATAAAATCGTTATTTTAACGATTTATACTTTTTTTTTTCCTTAGTAGCAAATCATTAAATAGTTGTGACAATAAATTAGGGAGCCAATGAAAAATAATTAAAGCATAAAAAAAAAAAAACCTTTTAAAAACCACGCTTTCTTTATTATATAATATTATATGTATATTATATACGTATAAGAATTATGTATGTAAATGCAGAAGTGGTTGTGTAAAATAAGAACTAAAAAATAAAACATTTTCGTTTACAAGAATAATTTATTTTTAGTTCTTATTTTGTAATCCTTGTGAAATGTAGAGGAAGGAGAATAGTTTCTTGTCCTCTGGTACCACCTGAAGAAGTCCTTCGCAAATAAGGACGAAATATTGTGGAATTAAAGGAGTATTATAATGTTAATAGGATTTCAAGGAGTAAACTTTTATTATATTTGTCTTAAACATTTTTTTTGTAATATTTAAGGAAATTAATTTCAAAACTGAAACATTCGTTTTTACTGTGATTTACATATTAGTATTAGATGATAAAGTGAGGTCACATGATACTTTGGATATTATAAATTTTAACAGACCCAAATGTTGCGATAGGACTTATAGAAGCATGTAAGTATCTTGATGTTTGGTTAGAGTTGACTAATTTATGTTTCATAATTAAAAAAAATTAAACAGCTTTTCAGCAGGACGTTGCCGAACCACTGGGACAAAGGCAATTATAGGCTTTTGTCCGTATTAGGCCAAGGAAAAAAAATTGAGATAGGAGACAAGTTCGATGCTCGCTCGTCTTTAGCTTCCTCGATATTTATTTCGTTATTAATATTATTCATATTTCTTCGTTTCCTTACAAGGAAATCTATCTTTTTGATAATAATTTATCATCTAAATACGTATTATTTTTAAGATTGCTACTTCATGTAGCAATTTGAACACTTGAAAGGGATGTCAGGAAATCAACATTCGATAATAGAAACGAAGAAAGAAAGGAAATAATAGTACAGTAAAACCCCGATTATCCGAGCCCCGATTATCCGAGTTTTCGCTTTAATCGAGCTTTCAAATATTTCTAGGATTTTTTTTTTCGCAAATTAATCTTCGTTCGTCTAGTCATATGGCCCCCTACCTGGAATTGGGGAATGGTTTCGACACCAACAATCCTGGGTTATCCTTTAAAAAATGCCGAAACATTGCTGCAGAAAAACGCCAAAATAACGTTAAACAAAAAATAATAAAGGTTTTTTTAAGTAAAGAAATCTTTCAATATGAATTGTGTGTGGTGTGTATCTGTATAACTTTTGTATTTGTTAAAATATACATTTGAATCTAGACGATTTATTTTATTTACAATTTTCGGTTTAACCGAGTTTTTCGGTTATCCGAGTTAGTCTTGGTCTACATTAACTCGGATAATCGGGACTCTACTGTAATAATAATAATAATAATAATAATAATAATAACGAGCTCCAGAAGCAGTGGAGGCAGGATCGAGTACGTGTTGTACCCATCGTTCTGTCTGCCACTGGTCTGGTGCCTCACACATTGCACCACAGTCTCAGCACACTAGGACTTCACAAAAACACTTATGCACAACTGCAGAAGGCTGTGGTACTCAACACTACACGCATAGTTAGGAAATTTATGGACACAAGCACACATCCCTAATCATTCTTGCACACATCTTTACACTTGGCAGTATGTGCTTTGGTCCTTGACCCGCCATATTGTTTTTGCTGGGGAAACCCAAGGTTTGAAACATACAAACGTAATAATAATAATAATAATAATATGGACCCTATCTCCTCGCGGTGGTTCGGGAACTACCCTAGCTATAGAGTAGGCTAAAGGGTCCAACCATCTATGATAAGATCTTGATCTAATATTGATCATGCTGCATCGGGTGTGGCGCAGAATAAAGTCACCCGCGTTCGAAAAATAGAGGCCTCCGTTCGAAAAATATAGTACAGTCTACCGCAGGTGATGGTGGAGAAAGTGGCACTCCATTCTGTAGTATGGCTATCACAATGCCCGGGCAATACCATCCAGCCCGAACGGTCGGAAGTGTTTCGACTGTGTCTGAGCAGGCGACCACCAAGACTGGAAAATCACGCCAGCGTATCCGATGGTCATCGCAGATGAACCAGGATCTTATGCGCGACTTCTACACCATTATACAGTTAGGGACTCAACTCAGAGGATACAGACAGCCACTTCACAACGAATTCACCACACATTATCCATCGTTAGGGCTCAGCGAACAGCGGGTAGTGAATCAGCGACATTCCATGGTAGTTAACAATGTTATTCCCCAATGCATATTTGCACAAATTAGGGAAGAGGTCGCTGAATCCAACCACAGGACACCACACCCCACTCCACTAGAGCACAGTACTTTTACAGCAAACACAGAAACAATCTCTACCCCTCAATACACATGCCCCAACAATAACGACATATTACAAGCAGCACATGATCATTTCTACACTGCACTAGCACAATACACAGGCAATCAGAACAACTCTCCACAGTCATTTACCATCTCAACACACACACACACTACCACACAACACCTTGACAGAATACAAACATTAGAAGACATACACACAACATGGTACTGAACGGGCACTTGTAATAGACAACATCATATACCTCTCACTGCACGGCCATAAGAATACATCCCCCCCTTGGAGACGTTGCCTTGAGGGCCGCATCAGCGACCTTAGAGGAGACAGCCAGACTCACACAATACTGTGCAGGAAACAAAACAAAGAAACTTATGCCCCAGGTTAGGAAGATACTCAAGCACATAAACACTCGTCCTTCACACCCAAACCATCATAGCCATGTTCAGAAACATCTCGACATACTAAAACAAAAACTGAGCGCACTTTCAAAAAGATTACAAAGTTACAAACAGTGCTCTCTGCATAAAAAACAGAACAACACTTTCCAATACAAAGAGAAAACATTCTACAGATCCCTTCCATCTCCCTCTATAACCCCCAACACAATCACTCCCATCAGCAAGGCATTACATGAATACTGGTCGTCTCTGTGGTCAAATCCAATCCCTACAATGACAAAGCAACATGAATCACAGAGGAACAACTCACTGAACACTCACCCTTCATGTTCTGCAATGATATTACTCTCGTAGACATACAGACAGCACTAAAACATGCACACAACTGGAAGGATCCTGGTGAGACGGCATCGAGAACTTCTGGATCAAGAGGTTCATGTCCCTGCATGGGAAGCTAGTTCTTACACTCACTGACATAATCCAACGAATTTTTGCCTCTTTTCCTCACACAGGATATCAGATACCTATAGAGCAAGAACACTGAAACAGCGCAATATGCAAACCACTGTCCCCACCGTCCTCACCTCCTGCCTTGTAGGCAAAATCTACACACACACATCGAGAAACATAACATCCTTTCCGAACAGCAGAAGGGCTATCGCAGGAATTCCCAGGGGTGTAAGGAGCAACTCCTTATTGACTGCAGGATTACGAGTCAATAAGGAGTTGCTCCTTACATGGCTCCCTGGGAATGCAGGCGCGCTCGAAGAATAGGAACTTACACAACGCGTATATCGACTATAAGAAGGCATTTGACTAATTCCATCATTCCTGGCTCCTATATACTCTTTATCTCTACAAAATACACTTCAAGATCATGGCATTCCTGGATGCCGCGATGAATAGTTAGAACACAACATTACATCTAGCACCTCGATTACTACAATCCCCATTCCCATAAAGAGAGATATTTTCCTGGAGACTCCTGAGTCCTCTTTGGTTCTGCCTGGCTTTGAATCCATTGAGCCACATGCTAGACAACACAGAACACGGTTGTAGGCTTACCTCAGGCACTCTGATGCCATACAAAATCACACACTTACTTTACATGGAAGATGTTAAACTATGCCACAAACAACGTACAACTTACTAATTTACTACAAAGTCATCACACAGTTCACCAAATACATTGGAATGGAATTTGGAATTGACACATGCCGCAAGCTATATATAACACGCGGGAACAGTATGATTTTGGAGGGTTTTGAACTGGACTATAGGTTGGCCATCCAATCTTGTAGGAGAGACCTACAAGTATCTGGCCTTCCAGCTAGCGCGCGTCATTGACAACGCAAACATCAAAAACACACTCAAGAACCATGCTCGCATTCACAACATCCTCAAAACACAACTCGACGCCAGAAATAAAATTAAAGCCATCAACACTTTTGCCGTTCCAACACTAACATATTCCTTCGGCATAATTCCATAGACAAACATCTAACTTAAAGCACTATAATTCACAACACGCACTACTTTCACGAAACACAACATGCACCATCCCAAGTCCGCCAGGGAAAGGACTCTTCCCCGCAAGAAGGGAGGTCGAGGACTCATCAACCTCATCATCCTACACGAAAAATAAGTACACACACTTAGGAAACACTTCCACCAATGAGCACAACACTCCTCATTCCACTTAGCCATTGTCAAGGTTAAGAAACACATTCTACACGATGCAAACACACATGACGATAGATGCAGGAAATGCCACACTACGCATGAGACGATCGCTGTTATAATATCAGAATGTTCCCTTCTCTCCCAAAAAGACTATCTCCACCGACCCAAGCATGTAGCGTTGATCGTTCATCAACAGCTAGCACACAAACACTCACTTATTAAGAACACTGTTCCGTACTACAGTACACACCATAAAGCGTATTAGAGTCACCTTCACCTAAAGCTGTACTGGGACCGCCCCATTCACACCGACAAAACCATACATCATAACAGATCTGACGTAATACTTGTTGATAAGGTCAACAAACAGACCTATCTCATTGATACTGCAGTGCCAATCAGCAAGATTTTGCAGAAAATTCACGCAGACAAGATCAGTAAATGCACCGACCTAACACACAAGCTGCAGAAGTAGTGGAAGCAGGACCGAATACGTGTTGTGCCCGTCGTCCTGTCCGCTATTGGTGTGGTGCCTCACTCATTGCACCACATCCTCAGCACTCTAGGACTTCACAAAAAATACTGCTGGCACAATATTTCACATATTTAATATAATATCCACAAATTAACAAAATATCTTATATTGTAATTTCCGAAATCTAGTTGTTACGACCAGTGGCGTACCAACGCCTTTGGGGGCCCGGGGCGGGAGTTCCATTATTCAACAACCAAAAAAAAAAGGAAATAAGCTGGCTGGTGGGGCCCCCCTAGGCTTGGTTTACAACCAAAAAAAAAAGGAAATCTGGCTTTTACAACAACAAAAAAAAAAGGAAATAAGCTGACTGGTGGGGCCCCCTAGGCTGGCTGGTGGGGCCCTCCCAGGCGGGGGCCCGGGGCGGACCTCCCCCCCCCTTCTTGGTACGCTACTGGTTACGACTTGAAAATGCACAAATTTAAAATAAGTTTAAACACATTAAGCAGCTACAATATTGCACGGAAGTGTGGATAAAATCAAGCCTCAGAGGAATACTCCTTGATTGCAATAAGTCTGTTTTGAATGATATCTCACTAACTTGAAGAATGATGGATTTTTTTTTAATAAAGAGATAGTGTTATATTCAAGGTCGACCTAAGAATAAACTTAATGGAAGATGTGTTCAGGATGCTAAGTTGATTGTCCAAAATTAACATAAACAATTTCTTGTTACATACTCATAAATAAAGCTTAAACAAAGGTAATAGACAGCGGTTACAGAAGATATAAAAATTACTCTACAATAGTTTTTATTTACTTAATGGTTTTCATTTCATTATGGGAAATTTTAAAAATTAAAGGCTAAATATTATAGGTAAAAAGTGGAAGTTTTCAGAGTTATTCGTTGAACGAAACATCCTTTTTTATTTTTTTTAAAGGTAATGTAACTTTTTCTTTGTCAATCAAACTTTAACAGTTGTTTTAATTTAAGCCTTTTCGCAACTGATGGCTTGTAGTTAATGTTGCTGTGGTGTTAATTTTTCACATTCTGTGAGTTGATATCGGACGAAATAAATAATTATAAGTAGAATATGACAGCAAGAACTATTTGAATGTTGCATCGCCTGAATTCTTTGACAATCAGTTGTCAAACGGGAGGAGAGATAGTTTTTCCGTTTTTAAATATTTATAATACTCCTCAGGGATAATTTATCAACAAGCATGAATAAGTTATAATGCGAACTAATAATACAAATGGGCTTCACCTAATTCACCTTTGATGATTTTAATCTTTCAAAAGACCTGACCCCCCCCCAAAAAAAAAAAAAAAAAAAAAAAAGAAAAAAGTTAGAAAAATCTTTCATTCGGAAACTTACCTTGAAACAAATGATGAAATACGTTACATCTTTACAATATCTCTTTTCGAATTGATTATATTTTAATTAAAGGTTTTGTTTTACTGTCATCAAAATAAGTTAAATTATCAAACCTGCGTCACATATTGACGTTCACTTTAAATGTAATGAGAAATAATATGTAAACGATTAATCCTGCAATCCTGCAAACGATACACAAATACAAATACAATAATAATAAGATGAGCTAATGTAACAGTACGAAAATACCGCAGGTATTATGCATACATCATATTTTAGATTTGATCTAATGTTTGAACATAGACATAGACATCGGATGTCTTCATAGCCATAGGAGATAAAAAAAGGATAGAATAAAAAAGTTTAAAGTGAATCAAAATACTCAAGTCGCTCTGTCCGATAACTTAAAAATGAAATTTAAGAGATAATCTTAAGTGTAAGTTATAACAAACAAAAAAAAATCCTCATTGATGTGGGTACTTAGATAAAGAGCGAAAAAATTATGTTGTTTTACAATGCGAAATTTTTTATTTATTATAATTAATTTTTTTAAGTAATGCAGTTCGCAGACTGGTTAACATTCTATGAAAGTCTCTAGAGTTACTATAGAATCACCTGGGGAAAGATACTGAGATGGGTTCCCGTTGCCTTCCTCAGGAATTCATTATGGAATCACTTCAGACGGAAGAGAAAGTGGAGAAGAAACTAACAAACACAGGAAAGGAAATCGAAACAACCAAGCCACGACTGGGAATCGAATCCAGGTTCCGTAGCAGCTGCCTCGTGAAAGGCCACCGCCTTGCGCACGAGACCACGCCGGAACGTCTATTATAGATTAACAAATATATATTAAATTAAGCAGAAATGTTAGAGGTAGATGTGGGATTTATGAGAAAGATTCATATTAATTTTGATTCTCATCAATAATTAGATAAGAAACTAAAGGCGAAAAACCGTTCGTTCATTAAACGTATGGATCGTTGGTCAAAAGAACTCAAAACTACAAAACGGAAACGTTCATAGACGATCTTAAGAATAAGGAAGACCATATTCATTGTGATAAAGCTTTTTTTAATAAATTTTGTACGTAAATACAAACGGGAATGAAGAACTTTATTTATTACTTTTTAAATGCCGATTTTCGAAAATTGTTTTATTGTTTCGATGCACAAAATACTTAAATTTGCAGTCAACACTAAAGCCCCGCGAACATCTTGCAACTTTGCTGCAACTTAGTCGCGCGATTTTGACGTCACGAGTGATTTTGACGTCGCGAATTGCAATTTCTTTGCAACTTTTGAAGTCCGAGTCGAGTTGCATGGACACCTGCAACTTTGCTGCAACTCTGAAAATTGCATCGACGTCACTGGGGATTACCCAATAACAGGGCAGCGTTGGAACACGTCAGTTGTGAAACCACGCCCATTAAAAAAATGGCGTCGAAAATTTTATCGCTCGATTCGTTTTGAAGACAGGCTCATACTCAATTAATATCAGAGTATTGCGAGTTTCTTTCATGCAGAAATAAAGTTTATACTGAAATGCAGTAATTGTATGCTGTAGAATTTATCAGAGAGGTTTCAAAACCTCGATTTTTTTGGATTTTCCACATCGGGTTTGGCAAACGCGAAGGCTGCTGACGCAGAATGCAAAAGTTATGACGTCATTGTTTCCAGGGGAGCATGGTTTCTTATTGGCTGTTGGTCATTCGTTACTTTTGATTCGAAATAACAACATGAAATTAAATTCCATAGCGGCTAATAATTAAAAAAAAATATTTATCATATGTTGCAAATCATTCACTCTTATATTATGTTTGAAACGACATAACCGAATTTTCCTTGATGTCACACGTGACGTATTTAAAATCTGCGTTGTCATGGGTCGGTTGCATTTTCGAGTTGCATATCCGTGTTGCAACGTGTTCGCGCTTGACAAAGGTTAATATCAACTCGTGACGTCAAAATCGCGCGACTAAGTTGCAGCTAAGTTGCAAGATGTTCGCGGGGCTTTAAACGTTTTTATAATTATTACTTCATAACTCTTAATTATTGAGCTTATTGGATGTTAATGTAAAAATGTTATATCTAAAACCAAAACTTTTTTTTTTTAATGTAAAATCACAATAACTAAAATTTGAAGTAAGAAAAATGGTAATTTAGTAGAAATTTCAATGCAATATTTCATAGAGGCCATATTTATCTAAGGAAAATCAACAAGGCTGTTTTCATTTTCATCTTTTATTATTTAATGCTCCAGAACTAGCTCGAAAAATAAAGATTAAAAATAACAAACTTACATAAGAAAGTTGTTCAAATCTTAAGAAACAACTGAAAAAATAAAAAAACAAAACACATGTAAGATTTTCAAAATATTACAAAATTAAAATTGAGAGTGAAAGAATAATAAAAAAGTAAATAAAATAAAATAAACACTAGAAACTTCATTTTACTTTTGAGTCAGGAGTTCGTAAGAGAAATTTTAATTTTCTTTCTTAATTTTTTTATTTGATTTTGAAATGAAATTAGAAGATTACAATCTGATCAATAATTAACAACTTCGATTTACAATTGGTAAGAAAACAGAAAATTTTCCAACTCGAAATAAATTACGGAATTAAGCTAAATTTATGAAATACTTATCTGAATCTTTATGATTGACTGAAGTCTTGAAAAGTTCTTCAGCAACTGAAGTAATAGTTTTCTCTTTAATTTGGATAATTACATTCCCAGTCAATCTTCCTTCAACCAAAGGATATAATAACGGCATTTCCCATTTTGCTGAAGGATGAAATTTATGGCCGCTGCAGCAGCATTCAGCCTACAGACAATGACAGCTCCCTCCATCGATAAGCAAGTGATTTACGTGTGACATTTATAATACACAACCGAAAAAGCTTTTTTCACATTTTTAAGACCTAGTCATTGGAGTTGCCATTAAGCTCAGGATGCCTAATGGCTTTGTAGAGGTAATTTTTCACATCAAATAATTTTAGGCTAGAAATTCGATGTTGGAAATTCTAGAATAAATAGTTTTAAAACAATCTTCAGTTTCATTTAGTTTCTTTTTCAGATTAAATTATTTATAATTTTTTTCCAAAGTAACCAAGAGTAATTCATATTACATCACTACAAAATTAATTCTAACTTATGTCTGAAAATTAAGTGCAATAAAATTTTAATTTGGAAGACTAATTAAAATCGATTTAATTATTTAATTTAAATTATTTAACTTTAATTTATAAAATGTTCAATTGAACTTTGTTCAAATTATACAGACATTATAAACTGCTAGAAATGAATCTAAAAAATATTTAGGCATACATTAAGTCATTTGAATATAGAGAAAAATATTAGAACTATTAAAACGATAACAGAGCAAATTTGAAATACCCATCAGTTTATTTATACTGTGTCACCAATTTAATAGGTTTGTTTATCATTTAATAAACTCGCAAATCAATATACTATATATTTATAAATAGGTGAATTTTAAATAAAATTAAGCAATTAGAAATTAAAATGGAAATTTTAATAAACTGAAACTTTAATAACTCTATTTAAATTGAATTTTTATTTGTTTCCTTTATTTGCTTTTATAATTAAAAAATAAGAATGAATATAGTCGACAAAAATTAAATGATTGACTTACAAAGAAAATTTATATTGACTTTTTTGTATACAATGAAAAAATATTAAATATACCTATATATTTCAACTTTAATATTCAACACTTACTATTCTAAATATCTGTCAATTATCTTTTCTAAATCTGCAATGACTTGAAAGTAATAATTTGGTTTACTTCATTACGTTTGTTGTCGGTTTCAGTTTTTTATATTGTACAATTTCTATTTTATGATAATTTTCTTTTTTATCATAATACTCCTCTCGCATAGTATTTTACTAGATTCTTGTGATTACAGAAATGATTGTCAATGTTATAATAAAAATAATAATAATAGTAAATCATGATATAGAGCTACATACAGTGTGATTCACTAAGATATGCAGAAACTGCGGGAGCTAATTCTACATGTGAAAGTAAAGAAACAAAGCTATATAACCATAGGTCCGGAAATGCTTCGGTAGCGAGTTACGGCTAGCGAAAGATTTCGCCCATAATTTAGTATCCTGGGTGAAATGAAGACTTGCTGAAAGTCTGGGAAAGTAAATTAAGGGGCGAAATCAGTGGTTTCATATGGTTGTTGACCTGAATAATCGAATGAAACATGTCACAGAACTGTATCTCCCTGTTTGTAAGCGTATCCCACGTCGAACCTACAAAAGAGGGATCGCGAAACAACCGTTTTTCCGTTTGACGTACAATAACGTTGGTAAAGTAGGTTAGACACACAAAAGTGTATAACAAAATTTGTAGAACATTATTTGAAAAATGTGGCGTTGCGCCATGTGTTGGAAGTACATCCGGAGTCGCGTTGCAAGAGAAACATCTTCAAGCAATATCGGTATTTCTTCTTGCAGAAAATTTTAAGTACACCAGACGTGTTAAGCGCTCTTGGAAAATAAACGGTCCAATCAGCTGATTATGAATAATATCACACCATACATTAATGCTAAAGCGCTGTTGAAAGTTGCATTCCACTGTTGCATGAGGGTTCACCTCTGCCCATGTATGTTGATTTCGTAAATTGTTAACACCATCACGAGTGAACTGTGACTCATCGGTAAATAAAATGTACTTGTAGAGTTGACGATGAAAGTTTAACCAATTGCAGTACTCCAAGCGAAGGGCAATGTCTCCTGGATGTAAATGCTAATAATCGAACATTTATTAACTTTCTGTTTACTGTATTTGCACCGTTTTGTTCAGAAATAAATGTTCTACAAATTTTATTGTACACTTTTGTGTGTGTAACCTACTTTACCAACGTTATTGTACGTCAAACGGAAAAACGGTTGTTTCGCGATCCCTCTTTTGTAGGTTCCACGTGGAATACGCTTAGAAACACAGGGAGATACAGTTCTGCGACATGTTTCATTCGATTATTCAGGTCAACAACCATATGAAACCACTTATTTCGACCCTTAATTTACCTTCCCAGACTTTCAGCAAGTCTTCATTTCACCCAGGGTACTACATTTTGGGCGAAATCTTTCGCTAGCCGTAACTCGCTACCGAAGCATTTCCGGATCTATGTTTATATAACTTTTTTTTTTTTTTTTTACTTTTACATGTAGAATGAGCTCTCGAAGTTTCTGCATATCTTAGTGAATCACACTGTATATATGCATAGGGTGTTTCGGAAAAAGTAGACAAAGCGAAGAGATAGGGTTCCAAAGGTCATTATGAGTCGAAAATGTTCTACGACATTTTGTTGTACTGGCCATAGTTTTAGAGTTAGGAAATAATGCTTTGGGAGTGGTCTCTA
>JAFIDM010009631.1:357577648-357588492 GCA_023159025.1 Thereuonema tuberculata
ATGGCCCCTATCTGGACTGAAATACTTTTTAGAACCCTGCAGAAATAACAGGCTACATTTAAAACCTTGACACATCTGCCCTTCCACTTAATTTAACCCCTTCACACTTTGGGGCCGTTCAGATATTAGGTAAGGGCATTTTAGTCATTTTAGAACCCCCCCCCCCCTTGTGCTTGTGTAAGATTTGCCAACATCATTAACAGTAAATACCACTAAAATGCTGAAATACTGAGGAAAAAAATATTTATCTGTCTTACGTAAGCATTACTCTAATTCCAGACTCTTCCTTGTCAGCAAAATAATCAAAGCTTGAACCCCCCCATCCCCCCACCTCGAATGCTTACTTGAACAACCCCTTTTGTATAATTTTCAAGTAGAGGTATGGTTACGGGGTTCAAATCGGCTCGGTGGCAGTATTTTTTTTTCTTTAATTTCCTTTTCTTTTTCTTTTTTTCTTACTTTCCTTCTTTATTTATGATAATGAATTTTCTTTTCGTTTTTTTATTATTTTGAAATAAATAATATTCTTCTTAACTGTTTTTTTTAATTAAATGTTCTTAATTTAAGAACAACGAAAACCCGGATCCGGACTAGGAGTGTAAACAGGGGGACAAACTTTCTTTAGTGTTCTTTCTCCAAATCTAAAACATGTGCATTTTCGTTATTCGCATCTTAAGGGTTGTAAACGGGGGTGGGGGTGGAGACTTTATTATTAGGCACTTTACGGGGTTTTAGGTTACAAAAAAGAATATAACATTTCTTTGTAATCATCACGTGCTTTTTTACCAACTGTGGAAGTTTGAAGTGATAGGGGTGTGGAAAAGGATAGAAAGCTAAGGGAGTCTTAAATTCTCCGATCTCGATATTAATTTCATATCTAGGTCTTATCAAATTACAAAATAGGAATATGACATTAATTTTAACTACGATTGGACTTTTTTTACCAACTGGCAAAGTTTCTTAAGTGATCTCACAATTTCTTCGTCATCCACATCACAACAACTCTTTTTTTGTAACACGAGCGAAGAACGGATCTTACTACTAGAATCTACATAAATACTCTTAATATCGTTTCTAAACGATATTAAGGAAAATCTGCAACAAGTACCTTTAATTTTTAGTTTTATTAATATTTTAATTTAACAAATTTTTTTTAATAAATCTGGTAGCGGCTTCATTCCTCCTCCGAATTATCCACTGCTGCTATATCTTAGATCCTTAGGCGATTTAGGACTACTTTGAGACTACTTCAGATTAATAGGACTTGCTTATAATGAATTCTCATAAGACATCGTCTCTCAAAACTAAATGTCAACAGTGAATTTATGAATTTTTGACTTCTTTTGAAAAGATTTAATTGATATGTATTTAAACTCTCATGGTGTAACTGTCTTTAACACAGGTTTCAATTGGACGCTCTCCATTTTCTTCTATCCTGTGCATCTTCATTCAGTTGTTCATATTTTCTTCCCCTTTTAACATCATCCAGCATTCCAATCCTTCTTCTTCCTCATCCTCTCTTTTCTTCTACTTTTCCCTCTATTATTCTTAAAGTTCACTCATCGTCTTACAAGTTCACTCATCAATTTCTTGTCATCGTTTCGCAAATTTCAATGAAGTACGGTAGCCTATTATTCTTAAGTTTAATACAGTAAAACCTCGCTAAGTCGTCACTCAAGGGACCAAACATTTTTGACGACTTAAGCGGAGTGCGACTTAGGCGGAGTGGGAATTTTTGAAAAAAAAAACCCAACAAAAAAAACACTGAAATACAATATTTTCATGAATTGCTGTAAGATTCGGTGAGAAAAACAAGATTTTCAGAAATCAATTCATGCAAATGAATGAGTGGAAAATAAAAAAAAAAAAAAACACTTTTTATGGTCACCACATTTTAATCGTTTTAAAAGAAAGGCAATGTCTGTCTTTGAAACGTTCCAGCCAACCATTGCTGCCGCCCTAATCTCCAATATTCAACTCCTTAGCAATTTCCATGGCTTTTTCTTTTAGAATCATTGCAGAAATCAGCACATTTTGCGATCTGGCATGTTTTAGTCATCGAACTAAAACCACTTCGATTTCCTCATTCTCTTTCTTTTATCTTTGCAGTCAGCTTCTTCAATTACTTGTTTCGATGATAGAATATCGTTTAATGTAGTCCTTGAAATATAGTGTTCTTTGGCAAAAGCTGTTTTCGAAACATTTGATTTTTCAAAAAGTGCGATTAAGTCTTTTTTTTTCTTTAAAAGATAACGAGGTAAGTTTTCGTTTCCCTGGCATGTTAAAAACGTAATCGAACCACGAAATTGCGAGAGAAAAAATAGCCCTTATAGTGGTGCTTACTCGCTATGAAATGAAATCACACTCAGGAGAGGTCAAGAAAAACATCTACACGCGACAGAGTCACAGCGAGAAGTGTGATTTGAATGATTAGCAGCGAGATTCCAAGAACCCAAATCCTCCAAAGGGGTAGAACAGGAATAAAGTGACAGGCATGGTCGAAAATTCCCCTTAAAGGCTTGGCTTTCTTAAAGTGAAGGGGTGGGGCTGAAAAGACAACATGATGGCATGCAAAATGGAGAAGAAAGATGCTTTTGGCCATTTTGAGGATGACGAGTTATCCGGAGTAGAATTAAATTTGGTGACGGGTAAGGGAGGGTTATTTTACATTATTGTGTATGAGACCTTGTCGGGACCAAAGGGAAACGACGACTTAAACGGAGTGACGACTTATCCGGGTGACGACTAAACGAGGTTTTACTGTATTTCAATTCTGACAGATTTTGTTTTTCACTGTTTTAAATTTGGTAAGATTTACAAAAAAATGATATTAGTTCCAAGATTTATTTTAAATTGCAAATTATGTAGGTAATCTCGAAAACTTTTCGATCAGAACAATACCTGGTATGGCGAAAATAATAAGGAAGAAGAAATCAATAAGTATTTATATTAAAACGTTATTAAAATGAAATATCCATCAGCAATATTATCAAAGCTTGGTTAAATATATTGGAACACATTTTTCTGATCGGTTGTTAATGGTTGTGATATTATCGATGGCTTAGCGCAAAAGTAGCGAATATCCAAGATGCAAGTTAATATCCAAGAAAAAGCTAATTTAGTGGGAAATGTCCCTCAAAACTCAGGAACAATTCCTGGAAGTCTCATATTCGGTACAGATATTGTCATTGGGGTAAACTACAATGGCATGGGGTTAAAAATTTGATTGTTGCATTTTTCAAGCAGTTTTAGTCGATTCGATAGTTTGGATCTTACAGAAAGTTTGTGCCATTGAGATAGCTAAGGAAGAAGTAGCGAATGTGCCGATTCGCCACTTCTATCCTTATTAAAATTCATCACAACCTCCTTAAATGCTTGACCAAACTAGCGAACTACACTATTTGCGTTCATTGTTAGGGATTGACTAATACTAGCATCAATATCAGCTAATATCCGTACGGTATCGGATCGGAAATCGAAGCGGATACCGTTCTTTACATTTTGGCCAAACCAAAGCGGTAAATCGCTTTGAAACTTCATTGTTCAGTAACTTTGGAACAAAAACAGATGGAAACATGCAATTTGTGACATTTTAAACTAGAAATTGATTAGATAATTTTTGATAGTGTAATTTTAAGCTAACATTTTTCAATTAACAATTTATCCAAGGTGAGAAGGTTAGAGAAGGTGAGAAGGTGACAATGACCATGTGGCGTCATCTAGGGACAAACTAGCGAATACTGGCACATTCGCTAGTTTTATCACAGAAAAGTGTTCAGTCAGCAGAGATGAAACGGTCAAAGTAGTGAATATGCACATTCTCTTCTATTGCCATTTAAGTTTTTAAAAAAGGGTACTTTTTTCACTAGTTTAGGTCCTAAAATCACAGGAAATATGCCCTTTTGAAGGATTTGCTAGTTTTGCCCTACAAGAAGGCTCTTCAAGACACCTATTCGCCACAAAAAACTAATTTTGTATTTTACTGGATATTCGCTACTTTTGCGCTAAGCCATCGATATGATTTAATTAAAAAAAATAACAATTTGGTAGACTATTTAATTGTGTGGAGTGATAATGATTAATATGTACTAATGGATGGAAGGTTGTATTTGAAATTGGAAAGAAGGAATATCCTCATTAACATTGTGATTTATTTTATAATTCTTTGCTTTATATTACAAATCTCGATTCATCTATTCCATACCAATAACAATAAAAGATTTGCAGATTTCCTAGTAAAACGTTGTTGTAGTCGTAGTTATAGTCTTTTCTTAATATTGTAAAAAAAAAAGATTGAGTGATAACATTCCGACGATTGACTAGGTATTCAGTAGATCATTAATAATTGGCTACAATCATTGCATCCTCGTCGGCATTACTGTAATGATTGTATGGATCGTGTGGTCACGTTGCGTTAGCATTACAGAAGCCACATTCGTAATTGGGTAAACACCACTTACCTACTCAATCAATTTATCAATTTTTTAGTTCGAATCTATATATCTCGCCTGTAAACCTTTCCGAAATCTGGAAGAAATCACCTGATAATTGTTTTTATATTTGTAGAATACATTAAATCGTTAATTCTAATTCGAATAAAACAGCCACGTTTGTTTACTTACATTTATTTGTGTTTACTTATCTATGGGAAATACAAAATTTAAAAGAAAGGATTTTATACGTAGTGCCATCTGGTGGCGAATAAATGAACTTAAATTACATTAAAACAAAAGGTTTCTACACCCCCCCCTCCCTATTAAATATCGTTTCCCTCTAAAAAGCTAGTCTTTGAATCGGTCTTTCTGTAAGACTTCCATTAGGGAATTTAGTTTCACAAGATCGAACATGTCCATTCCTGCCTTCATATGTCTTCATAATTCTTGCCATTCTCTTGACTCATTCATCTCTTCGACCAGGACGACATCGTCTTGTCGTAACGTTCTGTTCCTAGGCTTACTCTTAAATTTCTTGAGACCTGTGAAATATATATATATATGACTCCATCTGGAACAGAACTTATTCAGTAGTTTCTGACGTGACCCTCATCTTTTTCGTATCTCAACTTCCATGTGAGACCATCCGTTTATGGTATTCGTGGTCTCTGGCAAACTTGTTATCCTTTCTCCTGTTAAAAATGTGCGAGAGTTAAAACCTCTGGTTCGTATGCTTCGTTGTACACATAGTTCAGGGTTGAGAGTTGATTACTTTCTCAACTTCCGCTAATGTCGTATTTAATTCTTCATAATTTAACTGGGCTCTTCCTAAAACTTTTTTTTACACAGGTCTTGACTGATCTTACCATTCTCTCTCACCAATCTCCTCCACAGGGAGCATGTTCTGTAATGTATCGCCACATAATTCGCTTTCCGTCAAGAAGTCCTGGAACCATTCGTGTTTGAATACTTAAACAACTATCTCAACTCTTTATCTGCTTTCTGGAAAGTTCTTTCGTTGTCTGACCATATAACAGCTGGGACGGCTCGTCTGGCCGTGCGAGAGGTATCGGATTTCGGCACCAAAATATTTTGTAGAATTTCTTCATCTTCTTTTCCTATCCATACGTCGAATGTAACACCTTTATTTTGTAGAATCTTACGTAAAGTCGTATCAAGGTCTCGACTTGGCAATCTTGTGATGTAAGATACCTCATTGACTTTGATTTGCAGTTTGTTTTCTCTCCGCTGAAATTTGGTAAATTAATTTTGGAAAGTTTTACTGATTTTCTTTCGTAAATCAGCCGATACCCTCTCGTAGTCGTATTTGTTTTTTCCGTGCTGTGGCTTAGCTTCAGCGCATCTTTTGTTTCCTCGTAAAATCCCATCAAATCTATGTATCCACTATTGATTTTTCTTCATACTCGATTTAGATCAGGGCATCTCTTTTGAATTCCTCGCCGTCAAGATGATTACGTATTTCCTTGTTAATATCTTTTAAGGCAATTTCCTTAACCTTGAGTTGTGTCTAATATCATTTAACTGTATGTAAATCAGGTAATGTCTTTTTTAATTCAGCTTAAGCTAGATTCAAAATGCGATTTGTTGCTTGTTTTAACGGGGTCAGTTGTCTTTTGAGTTTATCCATAGTGTAGGATTTATTATTCTTATGCGTACTGTCTTACTCGTAATGTCATTTAAAATTATCGTTAGATGGATTTCAGTTGGTATTAGATTGTTTGTTTACGATAATTTGTTCGCTTCTAATTTCCGCAATAATCAACTGCTTAGTTCATAAAAGTTGTTAATTCTTACTGTAATTCCCTGAAATCAATGACAATTTGTTTCCTCAAGGTCGTTCCTGGTTTCGGCACAAAATATTTGTAGAACACATTAAATCTTTAATTCTAATTCGAATAAAATAGCCACGTTTGTTTACTTACATTCATTTGCGTTTTACTTTATCTACGGGGAATACAAAACTTAAAGAAAGGGTTTTTACACGTAGTACCATCTGGTGGCGAATAAATGAACTTAAATTAAAATGAACTTAAAAAGAAGGTTTCTACAACAGTGTTTTAGATATTGAAAGATAGCTAAAAAAATTACAAACAATTTACAGTAGAATCCATTTGTTTAAATTAGTGAAATAGAATTTTTCCAAACTATAAGTTTGGTTCAATAAATTTACTCATTTATTTCAACATCGTTTACTCGGATTTAATTATTTTCCATGATTTAAGTCACCATCATTCTTGGACTGAAATTACTAAGAACATCTGACAATATTAGACTGGCAGCATTAAATGCTTGAGGAGAAAAAGATTTATGTCCGAAGTAAGAATAACAAATGAACTCAACATTTCATTACATACTTTTTGTTCTTCAGAAGCTTGGTTCAGTTACTTTCATCAAAAATTTTCGTAATATTTTTCTACAATTTTAAAGACAAAAAACAAAAAAAATTGTAAGGAACTGACAGTTAAACCACCAAGATCACAATCAAGAACCACAATTATAAAGTTTATAAAATATTGATATATTTTGTAATCTTTATACTGTTCGGTTTTGTTTACGAGGGCATTCAACGCTTTTGAGCATGCGTCAGGTCTCCTTCGATTTCATCGAAATAGATATGAGGAGAAACAAAGAGGAGATGTTTACTTTTTATTGTGTTTGTGGGAAAGATAATAGTGACTTACCTTCTAAGTTATTCAAACATTTTGCATTTCACGCTGCAGGCCTAAGTAAAAAATTCCTGAAAGTGTGTTCTCATAATGGCGGCGCCCAGCTGTCTGTTTAAGTGACAAAGACTCTCACATCTCGCGGGTGATTGTTAACAGTGCTAATTGTGCGATCAGACGTACTGTTACGTAATCAACAAGAACGTGCAGTGTGCAAATCTGAGCAGAAAGATGTTCTTTTTAAGTTAGTTGTTAATTGGTTTTCAGCCATCGTGATGTGTTCATGATTGCTGTGTTTTTGAACTCCGATTCATAGTGAAAGCAAAAAGCTTCTATGATTTTGTGCTTCGTTATTGAGAAGAATCCAGATTGATTTTTTCTCGATAAAACCTGTGAAATACATGTGCCAAAAAATATATTTCTTGTGATAAGCCGTGCAACGAAATTACCGTTCCATTATAGATCGTGAGTCGCCATATTGGAATTTATGTGACATGCCCAACTACGAAGTGGATTTCCAAGGAAGACATCAGACGTTCAGATCTACGGAATGCTGCAACATTACTCTGTGAGTATGGTTTCACTTTCCCAGAGCTTCGCAGTTTCTTCGTCGTGCCCAGAAGTTTGGAACTTAGTCATTTTGAGCGATGCAGTTAAGGTTCAGTTTGACCTATCGAAGAAAGAACATTCATAGTTTTGAGTTTGATCTGTAAGACAATTAACGTTAAAGAAATTGCCATAGCTACATTTAGTGTGCTAATTGCCTAGTTAGAACTGATGTTAACGCAGATTAATTACTTGTTGGAATTTTCTAAATAATTACAGGAATTCCTATGTGAGATTGTATTATGCTTTAAAAGGAAAATATTTTTATTAAATATTTTTTGTTACACTTTTGCATTAGTTTCTTTACTTCCTTATTAAGCCTTTTAATCCGGGATTTACTAGCTTACCAGTTGATGGAAATTCTCTGCCGTGGAAAAGTAATTAGGATTATTTTACCCTCGATATATTTATAACTGTTATTTTACTCACACATTTATCAGTGTTAGTTTACTAGTAGCTGCGTTCTATTTGCGCTTTTCGGGAAAGAATTATGGAAAGAATAAATACTATTACAAAAATAACAGGTACTAAAAGAAAAACAGGTCTTAGGAAAGTGCCCATCTCAGCGTATCACCCCTTTGCGGAGTAGAATCGTCCACCAGTGCTGATCCTCGCTTTCCAAAACGAACAGTAATTCCATTACTTCGATGTAAATTCGAACAATGGCGAAAGAACTTTTCATAAGAAACGAGGCAACTTTTGGAAAAAAAAGACTTTATCAGTTAATTGATGAGCAACTTGTATTTAATGAAGAATTTTTAATAATTTACAATTCCATCCCACAAAATGCGATTGAAATCAGGAACTGTGATTATTTACTTAGAAATTAATTAAAAAAATTGCACAATTTAATGGTTTCTCTGTCTATCAAAAAGCATTCAAAGTTATATCAACTGTAAATTAGCCCCTCACAAATAAGACATTTTACAGTGTCCTTATTGTATTAGCATAATCTACAGGGTGATTCACGAAGATATACAGAAACTTCGGGAGCTCATTCTACATGTAAAAGTAAAGAAAAAAAAATTATATAAACATAGGTCCGGAAATGTTTCGGTATCGAGTTACGACTAGCGAAAGATTTCGCCCATAATGTAGTATTCTGGGTGAAATGAAGACTTGCTGGAAGTCTGGGAAGGTAAATTAAGGGGCGAAATCAGTGGTTTCTTATGGTTGTTGACCTGAAAAATCGAATGAAACATGTCACAGAACTGTATCTCCCAGTGGTTTGAAGCTTATCCCACGTGGAACCTACGAAAAAGTTGGCAAAACAATAACAACTGTTCAACAATAATGTGAATTGCATTGTTTTGATTTATTGTGAGAGCTAACAACTGAGGTGTAGTCCATAATATAGTACGCACATGGGCGAAATCTTTCACTAGCCGTAACTCGATACCGAAGCATTTCCGGACCTATGTTTATGTAACTTTTTTTCTTTACTTTTACATGTAGAATGAGCTCCCGAAGTTTCTGCATACCTTCGTTAATCACCCTGTATATATTACTAAAATCTTTTCCGTCTGTCCGGCGCAGTTAAACAATGGACAAGGGTGTACCTGTGTAATTGTTGCGAATGCAAAAGCAATTGTTGCGATTGTTGTGATTTCCAATATTCACAATGGTAGTGCAACAATGGACAACGGTTGTTCAGTTTTCATTGTTACGAGGAAGTCGACAAATGCAAAGTGAGCATTGTTGAACTTCAAAATGTTGCGTCAACAATGGCAAGCGCTATCAAATAATGAGTTCATTCAAAAAGGAATCACAATTTGCTCAATTATTCAACAACTAATAACCGCTTTGATTGGAAGCGATTCGTCTTGGATTATCCGTGCTCTTAAATAACAACCAATATAAATTCCTAACCTTATGTATTTACTGTAAACTCAATTTACTGTGAATTCAAAGAATCACCAAGCCAAATTGTTAACAGTAAATAAGGTTAGGAATGTACGTTACTTAAGAGCAAGGGCTAATTGTATATTTTCATACATCACATATTATAAACGATATTGTGAAAGATATTGAGAGGAAACGAGTGGAAAGATCACAACAGACAGATTTGGATCGAAAGAATGAAGCCGAACGTAAAAGACGGTCAAGAGCTAAGGAGACAACGGAAGAGACACAAGAGAGACAGAGGTTAGACGCCGAACGACATCAGGCGGAGAGAGAGAGAGAGACAGAGATCCCGAACCCTACTTCATCTAACATCCATCTCAACATATCTCTTCTTCAAACATCTATATCGATCAAACTTTGCACAGGGGCCTAGTTAAGATTGAAAATATGTTTAAGAAAGTTTTAATTAATGGATAAAAACTACTAGTGATGAGATGCGCTGCTCAAGTAAAGCTAATTGATAACTACATTGCAACTAACACATTACTGCAGTTTTCATTTATGAAAATTTTTAGTAACTTACTTGCTAACACCTTTCCCATGTTAGTTCGCATTTTCCTCATATCACATTTTTTATTTTCACTGGGAAGAATAAAAGTATGCTCTTGTTTAGTGGTTCTCAACCTTCTGTCTCTTGAGTCCCACCTTCTCAAGATATCGTAGTCCCGTTATATCATAAAGAGAACCTTCCTTTTTCTGATTGATGAAGAGTCTTCTATATTACAGGCGTACCCAAGATTTTGTAATGGAAGAGGTTAAGATGAGCTTATCCGTTCAACCAAAAAGAAAAACATTATGTTCCATTCCGGCTTGAAGTTTTTGAGTCTAATAATTAAGAAAGAAGAAACTTCATGAATCAAGTCACTTTTCTACACGATTAAAGTCTACAGCGTATATATGCAAATATACATTCTAAACTTATATATACACACACACTTATATACACTCAATTTTTATTTTCCCACCCAACAGTAATGGGAGAGTATAATAATCATGCCATGACATATAAATACATATTTTTTCTAGTACATCAAGTAATTTAGTTGTCTAATGAAAAATGACATTAATCATACTAATTACTCATGTTCGATTTTAATGGAAATTCGTGTTATTTACTCTCCAAAACAAATGTAGAATGTTTTTTATATGATGTCTATGTGTGTGTGTGTGTGTGTGTGTGTGTGTGTGTGTGTGTGTGTGTGTGTGTGTGTGTGTG
>JAFIDM010009631.1:357591143-357625142 GCA_023159025.1 Thereuonema tuberculata
GAATAGAAATAATTTATACATTTCGATTAGGAAATGGATAATCTCATTTTACAGATAGCTGGGTAAAACAAAAGCAACATAAAAACTCATTCTCATGGGAATTTAATCCGTATTTGAGAGTAGTATTTTTGTAAAAAGTTTTTAATATAAAGAAATTTTCTTCCTACGTTCTCTCTAGTTATCTTTGAATTCCCAAATGGATTCTGAAAATCGAAATTTTTGATTTTTTTTTTTAAATTTATCTTCTTTATCCTTATATATGAATGTACACTTATGAATTAAGAAAAAGCGGAAATAAAAGATGAGATATCATCTGTATACTTTAAATAATTTATGTAGCTTTTCTTATTATAATTAAATGCCTTTCGTTTGATGAATCTAAACAAATTAATACTATAGCGTTGGGGTTTACATAATGATGAAGTATGAAATGAATCAGATCCTCACTTTTGAAAAGCTGATATAATAATTGCTAAGAGAATAAAACAATTTACCCGGAATTTCCATTATGTCAAACTTATTTTGACTTACTCGAACTTATTTTTTTGGTTTATTATTTCATTTTAATCTCGTTATTTTTATTATTTTGTTTTATTTTTTTGGTTTCTCTTTAGAAAATTATGAATTACTGTAACAATGAAAACATTAATTAAAACTTTTCCCCCTCTTTTTTAATATTTATTATGAATAGTTCTTAGTTTACAATAATTTATTATTTAATTCATCTGATTTTTCTAAGAGCAATTATTAGATGGCGAACAGTAGCAATGACGTGTGCTTTCTTTCTAATAGGTTACTACAACTGTAGCAGTATGGATGAAGTAAATACCTACCGATTTTAATGTATGTTAATAAATTTGTTTTTAAAGTCGATTTCAAGAATAAGTTTATTTTGATT
Organism: Thereuonema tuberculata; assembly: GCA_023159025.1. NCBI lineage: Eukaryota > Metazoa > Arthropoda > Chilopoda > Scutigeromorpha > Scutigeridae > Thereuonema > Thereuonema tuberculata. Next base: position 357,592,042 of record JAFIDM010009631.1, read on the forward strand.
ACCAGTGTAACGTTCTTGTGTTTGGCAGTAATGTAAGCCGTGAGCCGTGCTAACAATATGTTTATTGCACTTAGCGTGGATTGCAGTGAAGAACGTGGACACTGTTGGTATGTCTTGGTAATGGCCTGTGAATTTATGCTGTTATCTTGGGACTTTAGATTTCATCCGAAGTGATGCAAAATTGCTGTTAGTCCAAAGGTTTGCTGAAGGATACATCAACGGTTTTCCGAGTAACATTTGGGACGAACTGAGCGAAGTACGATTTTTTAACATTCGTCGAGGATGTAAGGAAGAATCCAGAAGAAGATGCATCGAGACGATTAGTTTTCTGGCCTTCATCCGATTTTTGGCATTCCATCGAAGTTCAAAGGCATTGCGGCAGATCAATACAGGTGATGTTACGTTCTTATGTGATGCTCAGATGTTCCTGTTCGTTGTTCTTCGGTAAGGTAAACTTTAACTACATTTGTAAGACTAAAGTACAGAAAGATCTAGGCCAGGAGTTCTCAACCGGGGTCCACATGGACCCTGGGGGTCCATGTAATATTCTTCGGGGTCCACAGGGATCTCATTGAATCACACTTATTTTAAAATGGTTTATTTCTACCAGTGTAGAATATGTATTATTTACACTGTAGAATAATTTATTTGCAGTAAATTAGTTTTCATTCATAATAAAGCATAATCATTTACTATTTCGTTGATTATTAATATAATCCCATTACTTTTAGCTATGAGGGGGTCCACCAAAAAAATAAAGAAGGGAAAAGGGGTCGGGTCCATGGGTAAAAAAGGTTGAGAAACCCTGATCTAGGCAGTCAAATGTTAGAAGTACGGATATTAAGGGTTCGTTTGCAATTTCTAGAAGAAGAATCGAACGAGACGAGTTCGACATAGAAGAGGAATTAATAGCTAGTATTCATTTAGAATTAATTATAGAATATTTAATTTAGTTAAGAATCTACTGAACGAGACGAGTAAGACGTAGAATAGGAATTATAGCTAATATTCATTTGAAAGGTAGACTGATTTATGTTTCCGAACAAGACGAGTTCGACATAGACGTCAGGTTTAATCTAGTCGATAAGGTCTTGGGAATCGAATATTAAATTAGCATCAGAGCTAAATATTTTAGTTGGTCTAAGAAGACATCTGGTTTTAAATACAAAGTAGTATTAATAGAAGGAAATCAGATTAATAGTATTATACCGATCACACGAGATTGTCGTAGAAGATTATCCAACTATTAGAAAGAAACTAAGTCAAATAGAACATTAGTATTCGATTCGTTCGATAATTAAACACGAACCTTAACATTTAGTTTGCTGTTTATCTGCTTATCAAGAACTTTAATTTTGAATAATAGAAAAGTGTTGTCCATTCACATAATTTTGTACTTAGTTGAGAAATAGTATAAACTTAGTAGAAATTAGTAATATAGAAAATAGTAGAAATCTTATAAATGTGATTTGAAGTTTTATCTGGGTTCAGAATATTATTTACAAGTACATCTCTTCAAGTTAATGTATATATTACTCCAAGTTTAATTATGTGTCTCTGAATTATGGGTATTTAAGAGTAAGAATAAGTTACCAAAGTTGGATTTATATTCTTCCAAAATCTGTTGTCAACTAAGTAAATTCAATTCTTCAGTTTTAATCAAATCTTCAGTTGTTTTTTTTCAAGCAACATATAAAGTAAAGCATTTGAACAAATTAACAAGTTTTGTTTAAATTTGGACAGCTTCACTTTATGTTATTTATAAGTATTATATTATTATCGTTCCACATATAGTATTAAGTACAAGTAATTATGACGGTGACACAGTAAGAAATTATGTCTTTGGTAATCATCTAACAAGGGAAATCTGAGAATGAAATGAGTAACTTTAGCTAATTTCAAGTTAAAAAAACACACCAGTTAAAATTAGCTTTTGAATGTTTAAGAGCTTTTGAATGTTAGAACTCATGGAAGAGTTGTTGAAGATATTAGTCTCTATACATTTCTGAGTATAATTTTAGTAAGCAGTTAATTTGTGTGAATTTTAAGTCATTTTTTGCTTTCCTCGTAATATTTTATTGTACATTTTAGTGGAACGCTAAGAAAACAATATTCAGCGTAAATGTCAAATGATCATTCCTGTAGACTCTTGGTTCAGTCATTCGATCTAAATATACGTAAATTATCTTTAATTGTCGCCATTTCCCGATGGAACACAATTAGACAATCTAATTAGTGGGTGTACAATATCAACAAAGAGGATCAAATCAGAACTACTTTCTCTTCAGTTAATTTAGGTGATGGTTCTCTACGCTGTAGTGTTTTAGAAAAGAACAGGAAAGCAAATAAAAAGGGTCAAACGTAAATTGTTGTGCTGGTGTTTGCTATCCCATATTTTGGATTCTACAAAGTAAAGAAAAATTGTAAAAAAAATATCAGAAATATTGATTCTGACTTTATAATCATTCTTCCATAGAATACTTGCCTTCTAAAAGTAACATATTAATATTATGCAACATCTGTGTATAATATCTGTAACATATTTATAATAAAATGGAAAATTTAAGATTAATAAATGACAAATTTAGTTCGGTTGATCACAAATATGAGACTTTTGTGTTCTTTCCAAGATTTCAGCAAAACAAAAAAAAGTTAAAGAAGAAAGAAGAATTAGAATTACACAATATTTAAGGAAAATAGCCTTTAAAATTTATTTTAGGAACTTAAAGAAAGAGTGCTTGTAGATATCTGTAAAAGTCTTATTTGATATGATTATTTCTTTGACTTATTATACATACTTTAAACCTTTTTCAAGATATACACTGATGCCTTTTTCATATAATTTTTATGAAAATTTACTAAATAATTTTTATTAAAATATTACCATTAACGGGTTTAATGAGAAGTGTTAGACAAGAAGAAGGCGAGGAAAAGTAGACATTTTTATTACATATTCAATTTCATGTTCCATTTCAAATCTACAGTATTTAGTTTCATAAGCTTCATTAGAAAGAAAATTAAAAGATTTTTCATTTCTTAATAAAGGTATACAGGTAAAAGTCAACAGACGTTCTGGCTTTCCGTTTCATCTCTATTTTCTTCTTTTTTTACTTTTTGTCCGCAATATTGAGAGGAAAAACAAGTATTCTTGTTCGTCAAATTGCGAGTAAAATGTTTCATCAAGACTTACTGTTTGTAACATTTTTTAGATTGTAATGCTTTTATACAGAACTTCAATCAGTTACATACCTATATTCAGATTCTGCGAGGCCTTAGATACATTGTCAGAATGTCTTGATACCTGGTGCTGATTGATTTTAAAAATCTATTTATAAAATGAATCCTTTAAATGTGTACATTTTTATTCTCATTTTTCTTGTATTACGCACGTAAAATTTTGATATTAATGTCAAGCGATGGTCTTTAAGTGTTTGACTTATGGAAAAAAATACTCTTGATTGATTGTGAGTAAATTGCTGACGAGTGGAATCTTATATATTATAAGGATATAAGTAACTTATTTAAATTTGTTTCTGTTCAGATAATTCTAAAAAATTTCGTAATGCGACTATTATCATTCTTACTTAGCAACTAAAAAAAAAACTTAATTTTACAAGAAAATAAAAAAATATACTTCATTTACGTTTAATAGAAGGAACGTCAGTGCATTAACTTCTTTAAATTATCTTCGTTTAACTTACTATAATTTGATAAAATTATTAGATATAAATTTATATTTTTAATTGCCTAAAAACAACATCATTGTTATGTATATCCTTTAAAATTTTTGTATGATATATTTACTGATAAAATGCCAAAATATCACTGAATTTTCTTTTTTGATAACGGATACAGAAATAAACTATGTATAATAACATCGATTCTATATGTCTAATAACAGATTGGAAAAACAAAAACCTTTTAATTAACATTAGATTATAAACTAAAAGCTTTCTTTAAACAGAAATCTTTCTATCCACTTTATATTAATGATTTAAAGAACATGTTTTATTTTCTAGACACCTATTATTAAACATAATGTCGTATAGGTTCTTTATCAAGACTGTTTCAAGAGTAAGGAAGTATAAAATATGGGTATTAGCATAGCTGATTGAACCATAAAGCTGTAATTATTATGTTATTTTATAATAACTTAATAAATAATTGATATTTAAATTAGAAAAAGATGCTTGTTAAACACCGGCTTATTTTGATAATAACAATTAGAAATAGTTATTAAGATTCCAACAAGATTATAAATCAACAAAGTTTTCGTGTATTCCAAAACAATGATAGCGCCATGATTATTATTATGAAACTTGTAATTCAGTATCATAAACTATCATTAGTTGTGATAAAAGATTAAAATACATTGTAAGTAATCAAATGTAATTCTAACGCACTCTATTTAGCTTGCCATTCTTTTAACGCTGTCCTGTATCTTATCAATGTAAAAAAAAAAGATTCTGAGTTGTACTGGAACAATCTACATTAGCAGAGAATTGTTTTTTTAAATTGTTGCTTGTAGTATGCTGGAATTAAATACAACAAACTATGAAATTAACTTTCAATAATTATAACTTTATTAGACAAAAGCATTTGATACATCATAGATAACAAAACAAAGGCCCTAGATTAATGCCAAATCTATCATCAATATATTTTCATTTTATAAATACAAATGCAAAGAATGTATTCAAAGCACTTTCATATCTGACAGAGAAAGTTAAAATACATTCAAATGTTCTAAAAGAATGCATTGTCTTTTTATTTTTTTAAAGAAACTTAATGATTCGATATGGCATTGGATGTCGTTTTCTCCGGGCCTTAATACATATAATATTCTTTATAATTGCAGCTTATTGAAGTATAGAAAAATTTACTCTTCTTTTGTTTTTAAATGCTAATCAAGTTTCTAGGATATATATAAATAACACTAGGCCTTTTTTTCATCTAGGATGGATATTTTTTTTCTAATTTTTAGAATCCTTTTCTATAAGATTTATTACTGTCATTGCTATAAAATTCTATATTAAATCGAAAAACAATTTGGAGAATATATTCCACCAATCCATTGAAAGCTAATAAAAAGATTAAATAGTCTTGCTTCTATTAAGATGTGGAATTATTCTCTGGATTTTTTATGTGTTATTTCGTAATGTTTTTATAGCCATATAAAATGGTGTAAATATATAAGAATTTGATAAACTGTCTATTCAACTGGTAACCAATATATTTTTTTTTTAGTAATTTCCCATAACAGCAATATAAAGATTAACTCATGTACACTGTTACTACTTATAAGGCTTTGATGTTATTGTGATGCCATTGGGAAAACAATGGGAATTTGATAATTAAACTATGGTCACAAACAACATATAAATTCATACAGTGAAATGAAACTTTTCAAACACTTTTTAATTTTTTACGTAAAAAAGGGTAAATACTTATTAAAAACCTGGAATAACATATATTGGTGACCTCACGAACGGTTTCATTAGTGCAAGACGAATTAAGTGTGGTGAAGAGATGTGGAAATCATCACACATTTGTAAATATAATTATTCTCTTTTGTGATGAAGAAAACGCACTGAACGTTAAATCTAAGACTGTGCTACAACAACAAAAGTATAAGAGGATTCTATAGGTTATAAAATCGATTCTCTACATTTAGCATTTCTTCCTTTATATCCTGGCTATAACAATTGAAGGCATTTATTATTGGAAAATCAGTATGGATTTTTAAAATTAATAGGTTTTTATTATTACTGAATTCTATTAGGAATTAGGTTCTAAAATCTCTGATTAAAATCTTTGGAAAATGCTGAAAACTACTGCCTTCATCTATTTTTTTTTAAATCATTAAAAAATTATACGAAAATTTTAAGGATGTTAAATTTCTGCTGGAATTATTATTGGTTAGAGATAAGAAAAGAAAAAAAAGATTAGTTTTTAGCAGAGAACTGTGCCATATGTTAGCCGTTGACATGATAGCCGTTCTTCAATTCCTTTAGTCGAAATTCACTTTGCCGAAAATGAAATTACCAAGAGCATTAGGATCCTCAGAGACAAAATATTCCTTCCACAGACTCTTGAAGACATCTTTTGTCACTTCAATTTGATTATTCTGGAAAGAAAAACAATAAAGTAATTATAATTACCATCATCAAATAAGCAGAAATAATTTGCTCGGATCTACTAATTAAAGCAATAAATGAAAAACAACAATAAACAATGGATAGAAATTGGTTTGTTAGTTTTCAAAAAGCTCATGAAATGTTACACGTAATAACTTAATGAATAATTCAAGTTTTCATTATAATTTCAGCTTCTGAAAATAAATATACTTTTAGGAATCTAATCACGTACACACATAAACAAACAAATAGATAAAGCATCTTGTTAAAATTGTAATTTACTTTGAAAACTTATGTAAACTACAGGCCTGTTTATAATAAAACTTGTATACATTACTTAATGATTTGGAAGTCCGAAATTAACTTAGAAGCAAACAAACAACATAGCAAAGTGATTTAACTCAGTGATAAATGAATTAACAAGATATACTGGGAAAAAAATAAGGTTTCAAAATCATTCAGTTCTGAAACACTCATAAAATGAACAGAAGCTTACTTTTAATAAGGAAATCTATAATGCAAATTTAAAAGAAATTTAAAAAAATATTTTAAATATATGGATGGATATGATCTCAAAATTTCTTTATGGAAAGGTCAGCATTTTAGTGTAAATAGCATTTGAGTTTCTCTAAAAAAAAAAAAGCCAATATATACTTATTCAGAGAAACATCTGCTGAAGTCTTTTTCACGATGGTTGTTATTCGGAGAGAAAATGTTAATGTAATAGGGGGTGAGGGGTAGAATAAGTTATAAAATTGAAGATGTTAGAAACTAAACGACGTAATTGACGTAAAAAGGTAGTTCTACACAGGAGCTTGCTTAGGAAACTGTTTCTCGGCAGTAAGAAGTGTAAGAAATTTAAATGATTTAATTGTGCAGCACTTTCCCTCCAACTCTTTGTTTAACGAACATCAACGAGTGAGTGAGTGAGTTTTCAAGCTCATCATCAAGTAGGATTAGTTATCAAAAGATAGGGATGTCTGTATAGAGATTAACAAGAGGAATATTGGGAATATGATATCTTCAAAATTTAAATATCTCTGTCGCGCATTTACCATAGTGAGAGGAAAAACGATAGATAGGATTGAACATAGGTAAAATGTCAAAAAGTTGAAATTTCTGTCGGCCGCCTTTTTGGAACGGGTGATCCGTTTTGACTGAAATACAATACCAGCCGAGTATCTCAAGGGTATCTAGCACCCATGAAAGTTTTAGCTCAAAAGCTCAAATTTACAGCAGTTATCCACGAGGTGTTTGAGGTCATGTCCCAATTCTAAGGTCCGCCCCGTAAATACCCGTCAACAGATTTCGGCTTTTTTGTTACTTATTTGTAACAGCCATTACCCTAAAAGCTCTGAAATGTTTGTGGCGAAAGCTCTAAAACCAACGTGAGTATAAGGTTTTAAAAATCGTCAAAAAGTGGAAATTTTCCCACGATATATATCGGTATATAAAGATATCGTGAGAATAAGTATTTGAATGGCATGTATATTCGTGATCTACGACCCGGGCTCATCTGTTCAGGTAGGGGAGAGCAATAGTTCCTCTGCAGTTCCTTTTTCCAAAGCTAAATACACAAAAATCACAATAAATGACAATTGTCTTTTAATATTTATTATGGTTTTTTTTTCCTATTTAATATGCTATGAAAATTCCTTTGAAAATTGGCACGTGAATTCTAAGGTCTTTTATTAGTTGCATCTTTCATTTTAGAGGTTATATTCATTCTCAAGACTACTTTTTGTTTAACTGTTGACCCTAACTAGCTTGGTGAAGAAATAGTTGATAAGAAGTAGTTCACTTAAATGATCGATTCCCAAAAATTATTTTTTTTTCTTTCTTTTCAGCCCTTGCTATAACTTTGCAAAATCGTGCAGGCTGAAGGCGTTCGAGAAAGTTACTCACTTTATTAGCGCAAATCGATATACACGACAATACATGAAACATTCTAGCTTGAGATTTAATTGAAGATGTGGTTAATTACGTAATGCTTTTTTTCGAAGTTAAATTAGTATTCACTCAGTTTTTATTTCATGTTGCAAGAAACTGTCAATACAAAAAGAAAATAAGAATAAAATTTTTATTATCAATTTTATTTCAAAAATTAAAAAAACTTCATCTAACCACGCCTTATTCTACATCTACGCCCATGTCTGTTTCACAAAACTTTTCCAACCCTTTAGGGCGTGGACGGGAACATTTCATTGCTGTTATCGGTTCTTTCTTGTTTGAGGGATTCTGTTGTTTCATTTCCATCAATGAGACATTCCATTTTATAGAATTACAATGGAATCTCGTCCCCACCTCCACAATGGCCGGAACTTCTTTTCAAGCCTAGTTAAAAGGACATCTGCACTCCAACTCTTTCCAGGCAATTATGCTAATTAGGAAATGTGAAGAAGACATGAAAAGATTTTGACCTCAAACGCAGCTTCTCTTTAAAGGCATATTAACAGAAACAAAAGATCATTAATACAAACCCGTCATCAAAACCGTTTTTTTTTTCTCAGCTAAGGTTACTTCCTTGCAAGTCAATTGAACCAGGTTGAAAAATACAATAGTACTTGGGAGATCAATCGTTCCAATATGAAAATAATTTCAAAGATGTTCAAAACAACAGCCAGAAACTCAAGAAATTTTGAAATTTTAATACTTTGTATTAAAAACGAAAAATTCTTGAAAAAAAATCTCCTCATTTTAAAGAATTTGTCGTTTTTTATACAAAGCAATTTTTCATCTGTCCAACACTTTGTCTATCTTGAGAATGACTCAAATCGATTCTTTCGAGTTAGATTACAATTAAATATTTGTCGACGAAAACCAATTTTCGCTGAAATAAGTCAATAATTTTAATCACTTCTAATAAAAACATTGTGTATTTTACGTGAGACTGAAAGTAAGGTTTCCAACTTATGTACTTTTTTAATACTTTCCTTTTACTGAAATGCATGTTTTAAAAAGATACATCCTTACACTATTTATCGACATAGTCGCCCTCAAATAAATCATTTATCTAAACAGAAAGTCCATAAATCAACACCGTGTGGATAGAAGATGGGACTGTTCACCCACCAATTTTGCACTTCATCCACCTTCAGATTTAAGAATCGACATCATCATCTGATTGGAATCGCTTGCCACTAAGATGTTTTTTAATCGCTGGAAAGATACGGAAATCTGAAGGTGCCAGAGTCAGGGCTGTAGGCCGGGTGCTGAAGAATTTCACAGAACTACTTTATAAAAGATTCACCATGTCAAATGTGGTCATGCATTGTCAAGCAGCATCCCCTTAGCTGACGTCTAAGACCTTTTGCATTGAACAGCTCTCTTCAGTCTTGAGAATGGCTTGATAAGTAGCATTATCTATTGTACTATGAGGACCGAAATCCAATAGAAGCAAACCAAGCTTGTCCCAAAATACAGTCGCCATGATTTTCCCAGGGCTGGTTGATGTCTTGAATATTTTGACAGTAGGCGACCAGGGATGCTTCAACGCTATGGATTGGGCTTTGATCTCAGGACAGTAATAGAATACTCATCTTTCATCCCCAGTAATGATGTGCTCGAAAAAAAATCTCACATGTTCATTAAAGAGCAGCACCCATACGATTTTTCTTGTAGTCCTCTGTCGGTAACCAAGGGACCACCTCTTGCAAATTTTTCAGTACCTAAACGTTTGTGAACAATGCTATTGTGAACAATATTGTAACACACGAAATTAATTTTTTCCTCCAAACCTTTAAGTGACTTAATTCTTTAAGGAATTTGCAGCTATTAGCGAGCAAATTCTTCTCATTTGCAGGGACAAATCTGATAATGTGGAAGGACTCACGCTCCTTTGTTCATCCGTCACATTAACTCGACCGCCATTAAATTCACAATACTCTTTTCGCAATGCTGCATAGTCGTCAAGTTCGTATGATAATCAGCTTCAAGTTCATGATAAATTTGAATCGGTGTTGTTCCTTTGGCCCGCAAAAACCGAATAACTTATCCCACTTGTTCTTGTGTCCACTCAGAGCTTGAAGTAGCCGTTGTTGAACTGCAGAAAGATGGCGGAGCTTGGACTTGATTAGTAGTTGCACCTAGCGACCAATGTCTGTATTACATGTCAGCAAAGTGCAATACGTCGCGTCGGTGATAATTAAATAGGAACCATTACTTTCTGACTTCCCTTGTAATTAAAGATATAACTTAATATTACGAAACTCCGTTTGAAATTAGTTTCAAATAAATCTCAAAAAAAAAATAATAATAAATAATTAATCAATTCAAACAAGGCTCACATTTAGTTTTGGAAATTTATGTTTCTAAACAAATTATTATTATTATTATTATTATTATTATTTTTATTATTATTGTTATTATTATTATCTTTTGCCAAAAGTCTTATTTTTCAGAAAAATTACCATTTAATTCAATTATTTCTAAATCGGGGATTAAGTTCTAAAATGTCTTTGGATTAAGATGAATTTAGTTTGAAAATCCTTAAATTAGTCATCGTTCACATATTAGATTATTTTAATATTAGGTAAAATTTAAAAAAGGAAATCCACCCCTTTATTTTCGAAAGGTAACATTCTTCGAAAGGTAAGAGCTTTCGTTGTAAAAGAAAAAAAATTGTCCTATTAGATTGGCTGTACTTCATGTAGTTGATTCTTAGATGACCTACTATTGAAAGAGCCATAAAATTCACTACTTTCTTTAATAGAATGGCAGTATTTATTATTAGTATAACATTTTGTTTAGTCGCTGCAATTACAAAACAGAAGTAGAAAAACGAATAATAATAAATAAAATCTACGAAATTATTCAAGTTAGAAAGAGGGGTAGCAAACTTATTGACATTTGAACCCTCATTGACTCTGTTACGCGAAGAATGACTATCCTTTTCGGAAAACAATGGATTTCTAGATAATTTATTTCCAAAATATTTCAAATTATATAAAAAAAAATCGTCTTAGAAAAAAAAATACCAAAATGAATTTGATTCTTATCTCAGAAACTGTCAAACAAAATCTGCTTAGAATATTTTTTTAACCAAATATATTGTTACAGATTGTTACAGATCAATGAAGAATCTTGTATATTCCAATGGATATTAAGAAGTACAATGACGATATGATAACTAAAGAATTATTTTTATTTTATCAAAGAATTAAAAATGGACTCATTGTACTTATCCTACTTAACAAGTCTCATTAGTAAATTAATTAATCCTCAGCGAATTTGTTTTTACGTTTGTTTGCATTTTATAATATAATATTCTGTGATATAATTATATAACTTCTTGTTACTCAATCATTTTTTCATAAAACACTTTTTTTCTTCCATTCCTACATAGTAGAAAAATCAAGTAGCAGAAATTCGGTGTTAATATTATCTATACACTGTATTCATCTTTAATGAATGAAACGTTCATATTTGGTTTCTTTTCCTTTATGAATTGCAAACTACGAAATTTAATTAAAAGTATTATTTAAATAATTCTTCATCTTTTCTCTTCCGTTGAAAAAAAAAAAGTCCCCAAAAATTACAAAAATATTTTCATAAAAAAGTGAACACAAAATTAATAACTAAAACACGTCATTTGCTGAAAAGATTAATTAAGTTTCGTCACACACATATTTAAAAAAAGAAAAAAAGAAAACGACTTACGGACATATACATTTTTTTTCGACGGAGTTTTTATTAAGCATTTGTGGAAAGAAAATGATACTTCACAGAAAAATACGAAATGATCCAAAGAACTACTTCCGTGAATCAGGAACGTATTCTGCGAATGTCATCTCATGCCTTTAGAGATTGGCTCACAGCCAATCGAGGAAGAGAAATAAAAAAGGAAGAACTTACCGAAGAAGCAGAGAAACGAATGGGGTGCAGGAATGTTGAGCACGCGATTAACACCTTGCAAAAGATTCAGATCGATTGCAAACAGTAGGAATTGGAAATTTCGTTAAGCTACGCTACCAAAAAAAAATATTAGAAATGAAAATCCTATTCTGTGTTACAAAGACTTACTAAGGACCCATTTCAAAAAGAAAGTCCTGAAGATAAAAAAAAAACAAAAAAAACCTTTGTTTGTGTCGAGGAAGTTAAACTCAACAAAGAACCACGTAAGGTTATTTTTCTAAGTTTATCTTTTTCTAAGTTTAAATCAGAATCCCCTCCTAAAAAAAAATTTTCTATTTTGAAAAGTATCAAAATTTCAACATCTTATTATTTAATGAAATATTGTAAGTTTTCTGAATAATTGTATTCTGCTTTTTTTTTTTTTAAGAATTACAACTATTTTTTTTTTAATTGAGATATTTATTTCACTGAGAATAGAAAAGTGTATTCATTTTATTACTCGGTAATCATTATTAAGTGACTTCTAGCATTTCAAAAGACGATAATCAATTCAATTTTTCTTAGTAATAATTAGGGCCCGAATTTTAACAATCTTAATGCTTCCTTTGATATAGCCTTATGGTCACTTGGATATATATTTAGTTTATCTGATCATCGATATATGCATGACTGTATCTTAGATAGAATCATGAATATACTTAACACTAAAAAAAAAATTTAAAACAAAAAAAAGCTGAAATTTCCAAAAAAAAAAAGGTTTATTTTGTCTTTTGAAGAAACCTTTTCTGGAAAAGTAATTAGAAAACAAATCCCAATAAGACAAAATTTAACTGCTCTTATTTGGCCATCATTTTAACTTTAACTTTTAAAGAGATCAAAGTATTCAATAAACAGGAAAATTTATTATATCAATTTATAAAATGAAATAAGAAAACAAAACAAGGCAAGATATGCATGAAAATCTGGATCTTTATTTTTATAAATTTAATTTTTAGCTACTTTTAAAAATTGAAGTTTCCTCAAAATTCCTCAGAATTCAATGAAACTATTTCTGTTATTACAAGAGCCGCAAAGATCTATAACTTTAACTTTTCTCTTATCGGCAAAAATCAAACATATTTCCTTAGAACAGAAATAATATTTTCTGGAAGCGAATTGTTTGGATTTACATTCAATAAATCTTAAATGTTAGAGTCAAATTTGAGATTTAGTTTTACCATTCGCCGAATCCGAAATTGGAAAAAAAAATTGTTTTTCAACTTAATTTATTTATTTAGTTTTTTTTAATTAGTTCTGTTATTTATTAAAAAGTAAGATTTAAAGTATTTATAATTCCAAATATTTGTACTACAATAATCATTTTTTTTCTTCCAAACTTTATCGATTTACATTGTACGACTTTTACTACATTAAAATATTAGCTTAGTCTTGTTCTTTGCTTACTTTCCTAGGAAATTATTAATCAGTGAGCCGGTGTGTTTGTGTGCCTAATTACTTTTGAAATTTGGATGGATCTTCTAGAAACTTGGTATACATATTTAAGGACTACCTAACATGACCTAACTTTTATATTTGCAATCTATTCCAAGTAAGTAGCTTATAGAGAAATTAGTGTGAGAAAACTACAGAAATCTCCATAGAACAGCAGACAGCGCTGTTTTTGTTTTTCTATGTTAGACGTGCTGTATAACATAACAAGGAGTAAAAAATCCGGAAAACAAATTTTTCTAATAAATAAATAAATAAATAATTTTGTCCAATATCGTTCGCTCTTGTGATAATAAAATAAGTACCTGGAAGAAAACAAAAATAAAGTACGAATACTGTAAACAATCAACGGATTATATAACCCCCTTTCGGGGAAATGGAGAGCTCCGCTGTGAATACACGCAACGTTGAAAAGAAAAAAGTTTTAAAAATTATTATTGAGTAAAATTATTAGTTTATTACAGGTAAAAATAAATTTTTTATTCTATTACACATAAAGATGCACAGAACACGAATTTATTAAGAATAAAACAAAATGAAAATAAAGTAAGAACACTGTAGACAATAACCTGGTACCCAGGTCAATCATTTACCCCCTAAATAAATTTTCGCGCAGTCGAGATCTAGCTAAATCGCTTTCTTGCATCCGACAACGATAGATTCACCACATTTCATCAAAATTCTTAGGCCGTTTTCAAGATAAAATTTACAAGAATTGCTCGCTTTATAGAATTTGATATAAAAGACTGAAAAGAAAATGGCAATAGGCAATAGGGCAAAAAGAGGTTTTGTAATTTCGAGTCAACAACAAATCACAGCAAGAATTCACTTACGATGTTGCACAAAGAAGAAAAACACACGGACTACAGAAAAAGTAATGAAGCTGTGCGTTTTGAGATAACTGTTAGAAGTCACTATTTTTTTAAATATTCTTTTGTCTTTTTCTTAATTTAGGGACTTCTGATGACAAAAAATGCATCATTTGTTTGCTTCTTGAAAATGGTTATAAGAAATTTAAATAGGCTTTAAGAATGTGAAAAATTAAAGTGAAAATTATATTTATGAAATTAAGTTATTGCAAAAAAATGTTAAGTGATTATATAATGTTGTGCAATCAATTAATTATATATAATCAATTAATTAATTATCAATTAATTATATATTGTTATATAATGAACATTAAAGCGTCATCACCTATCAACACTATTGCAACGTAATGTATACACAAAGTCGGATTTTTTTTTATTTGTACAAAATATTTCTTTTTCTGCTTGCTGATGATAATGCAGAAAATTTAATTTTTCCCAATTCCAAACGCACATCTATATTTACTGAAACTTCCGTAACACTAAAGAAAGCACCAAATTAACCCTGGAACAGCCAAATTTGTGGTGCTTCAGCTCTCAAAACTTTTAAAGAGATCCCATAAATAATATTCCCTAGTTGGCACAAACCCCAGTAGATGGCGTTCCCAGAGAAAGCCATTGGTTTTTAGATCGATGGAGGAAAATTAGTAGCCAACGATACTAGTCTGCTACGGAAGCCCACTTTCATTTGTCTTCATCCATTCTTCAATGCGTAACACGCACACTAGAATGAATGAAACAGAATAGAAGGAAGGAAGAAATAAATGAGAATCGGGAACACATGAAAGAACTATTTTCTAAAGGAAGGAAATGGATGTATTGAAGCAGTTCGAACCATTTCAATTGCACTGACTCGTAACAAAGCAATCTATACACTAAGTATAGATTGCATTAAGTACAGCATTCGTCCTTCTGTAAAGTAATGACAGAAATAAACTTTAAAATTCCTCTTTTTCATAAGTATTAACTTGATTCATTTTCATTCTTTCTTACTTTTTTTTAATACGAAATCAGTCCTGAGCAACTGTTATATTGTTGGTTTTCAATGTGAGTAAAGAGTGGATGGAGGCAAAGATACCTTTTCTTTTTTTTCTCCAATTTGGTTGGAAAATATAAGAAGTTCGTTTTCCTTATTCAGATTTCTTTTTATTTAGTTAAAGCTTTGCATTTTGTTTTAACCATTTTTTAAAAATTATATATTTAGTTCTATATTTAGTTAATTTATTCAAAAGTTTCATTGTTAATGACAATTAATAATTTTTATACTGTAGTCGTATTCATAAAAAAATTGCAGCTTGAGAAAGCAATAAATAGTGTTAAGCTATTTATTAAGCTATGACTCTTACAATTGTCTTAAGCTTTGGCCTAACAATTATCTTTAAAAAAATCTGTTCATTTTATAGTTCAGATTTGAACAGAAATGAGAACAATGTTGTAAGAAAAACATTTTTTTGTTATCAAAATTACTATTTCAGCAAAGATTTGATGAATGGATATCTAGTATGCATTGTTATTGAAAAAAAAGCAGCATTGTAACTTATTTTATCATAGTCACTGTCTTACAGATAGGCCTATATATAGCGGTGTGATACGACGTCAATTAGATCACCGTAAGTTTGGAATCTCAGACAAAGAGTGATAAGTTTCTACAAAAAATGAATGAGTTGTAGATGGCAGTCTTAGCTAGATCATCATTTCAATGGAATTGGTTTGTCATAATAAGGGCTGCTCCAAGCAGACGCGGGCCTTGATTGGAATCTTTTCCGTGGGGCCCCACAAATAGTGATAAGTAAAACCAGATTTACTGTCATTTTTGGATTAGGAATGTATGAAGAGAGGGGGGGGGGGAAGGCGAAAACGAGTCTTTTCAATAAAAATCAATAAATATGCAAATTGTCTTTTGTTAAAGTGAATAAAATGTAAAGAGAATGTGAAATGGACTAAATGTAGTAAATGAAGATGACATATTAAGATTTAATTTCTTGTTTAAAAATCATCTTAAGAAAAGTCTGTTTCGTTTATTTTGTTTCTTTTCGTATTTTCGCTCAGATATTTTCTGCCCACTTCTCTTCCTCTCTTTGGTTCGCACATTTTAGGGAATAAAATAATAAATAGAAAAGAAAGTATATCAACAATGTGGTTCTTCCGCAATCTTGTGGAACAAAATTTTTTAGTAAGTTATAAATTTAAAGCACGACATTTTTTAAAAAGTTTCCCCAATTTTAATCGATCCTGAACAGCGCGGGATCCCAAAGAGCGCGGTGCCTGATTGGATGAAATCGGTCCAATCGGCCTGAGATTGGCGCTGATCATAATAGTAATCAAATTACTAAAAAGCTTAGCCTAATAGAAACTCAGTGATTTCAATTCACTAGCAAGTAATTTTGAATTATTCCAGTCTAAATATCCTGATTCTCATGCTCTATTACAAAATTTTAAACGTTTATTCAACCCAAACATTTAATTAGCAATTTCGTTTGTCAAGTTTGTAATTCTTAAATATCTTCCTAAAACGTTAGGAACTCTTTCTTTTTTCTTTGAAAGAGTTATTTCTAGAAACGAATCAGAGTAGGTGTTTTATGTCTTATTTTTACTCTAAGGAGAACTGACCTTTGTGGGAGCCATATATGATTCCAGGCATTTAGTTGCCTTATATGTCAACAAACGTTAAAATAAAATAAAAATTCATATCAGTGATTCATGTGAAATAGTAATAGAGCGTCACTTCAGCAGAGATCCATTGCTTGCTATGTTATTTGTCCTTATAGTCATCTTGTTTTTTTTCATCTAAAAATTTTAAGTATGTATCATTAATTCGATGTCATCTCGACTTTTTCTAGTAGTACAAATTTGACATTAGATAGTTATGGATAAGGTTTTGAAATTCAATTGGATCAGCTGAAATTGATTAATAGTAAAAAAAAGCATCATTTAAAAAAAAATAAATTATTTTCAACATCCTAGAAAAGGATATTTTGGTATATTTTGGCACATTAATAACTTCATGAATCAACATTTTTAATAAATAAATAAAAGAAGAAAAAGAAATCTAATAAATCTCATGCCTATTATTTTCCTTAAGAACTTTCAGAGCGCTTTAGTTTTCGAGAACTTCAGCGTCACTCATCAGTACTTGCTGGAGTAATGATCCCTCAACCCTGTGCTTTATGATTTGTAATTCTCTTGGCTAACGTCTACTTTGTAACACCGTCACTTAGATTTTACGATGCAAAGTTTGCGAAGTTGCAGAACGTGCATCGTAATTTCTTGAAGCGAAGAAAGAAATCATAAATGGCAAAAACTGAATTTATTCTGAGGAAAGTAAAAGAAAAAAAGAAAATATCTTTTGTTCCTTCAGAAAAAAACTGAAAATTTATTAGGCAAGACAATATTTTTCGTCGTAAACCTTCACCTGAAAACGTCGATTTTTATAGCTTTTTTCATTATGAATTAATTTCGGTAGATTATCAAAAGAAAATTATGATTTAGCTCAAAAGTGTCACAGAAGCAAATAATGTTAAATTACCTAAACGAAAATAAAGAAAAAAAGAAGTAAAGTTGTCATTAAGGCATAAATTTGAAAATTGTTTTATATATTTTGAAAACATTATATTTTTTTTTTTTTTTGTAATAATAAGATGCATAAGTTCAGCTCGATTACATGATATTAATAACCTGACAGTAGCTACTTGAAAAGATCACAGAACGAAAACTTAAATCATAAGATTGAGAAAGGAAAAAGAAGATCACGAATTCTGTTTTTGATGTTACCAAACAAATTAATTTTTTTTTTCTAGACGCAGTTTGTAATAGATTTTTTCTTAGTCTTGAAGTGTCTTTGAAAATAACAAGTAGAAAAGATAGAAGATAATATAATCGTATTGTATTCTTAGATCTAAGTGGCAAATTAATCATGTGGTGGGATTTCAAAATTTCTAACAAAAAAAATCTATTTTTAGTTGATCCATATTAACAGTAATACGTGGTGTTATGTATAATTTTGATTGAAAAAAATTTCGTAATTTAATAACATTTAGCATATTCTGAGCATGTTAAGTAACGCTTCAAATGGACGACCACAGACAAACTTCAATAAGAAACTACATCCAGAATGCTCTTTATTATCTGTTCTGTCCTGGATAAATACCAAACATAAGTTTTCAGAATATTAATTCATCTTTGTTATTTATTGTTTTTAATTAAATATCTTAACGAAACTGTGTAAAACGGAAAACCGAATCTAAGTTCCTCCCTACTTTGTCAAAATAATAACATTTTGTAACAGCTATTGAGTAATTATTAGTAATTGTCAGTGGTGAAGGGTCTCCAATAATATTACAGCAGATTAACTAAATAAAAATAAAACTAAAATTATAGTTTGTTGTTTTTTTTACTCTGATCTAATTCGACTAATTTGAATTTATTCCAATTCCGAGCTTATTTAATTTATGTAATATATCCGTCAAAATTTCAATGTATAAATTCAGAATAATAAATAAAAGTAAGAATCTTTATTAAATACACAAGAATAGACTAAGTGATAATTGATAATCTTTTCTTTCCGATTTTCTTTAATTAAAATAAGAAAAATACAAAAAAAAATCATTTTTGATTCTCTCATAAACTTATTTTCAGGGTTAAAGTGATTAATTTCTGGAATAAAATTGAAGAGAAAATCTGGAAAGTAATACAGGCATATCATCAAGTAAATCTGCTCTGTGTTCTACACTATATCTGCTCTATACGATACGATATTTTTGTAAAAAAATAAAGGAAAGAGTTGAATAAAGAAAAGAACTTACAGTGAAACAGGAAAAACGAAGAAGACACATTTTTTCACTTTGGTCTCTTTAGTATAAATACATAGACAACTTGGAGACTTTGACCTAAGCTGTGTCGTCTTGTGATGATTTTAAAATTTATAGAAAAAAGATATTAAGTATTGTTTTGAAATTGAAGTTACATGTTTGAAAAAACACTTTATGTACTTCGTAATTGAATAAATGAAAAGAAACATAGAATTTTTATTTTTCAGAAGGAAGCAAATAATAATAATAAAAAATCCATTAGTCCTTGTTTCCAATTTGGATGCAGAGAGGTCGGTATTTGCATGAAATTGTTCCTTTAATTAAAAACATTTAAGAGTCACGACAGAAAAAAGAAACAAAAGAAAAAAAATGAACTTCAAATTTGCAAGCGCTCACTCTTTTTTTTTTGCATTCTAATTTTCATTTTGTCATGAACATTAAATCAATGGATTTAATATTAATTATTTTTCTTTTAATTAAGTTTCTTTTTAATGAGAGAGGACGCATTTTGCCTGTGATTTTTATATTTATTTTCATTTATATTTTTCGATTCATTTTGTTTCTCGATGCATGGTTAAATAATCACATCAGAACTTCACAATAAATAAAATTCTGATGTGATTATTTAATGACAGTTGTAGAAGTCTAAAAAGCAGTCTTAGTTAGGAAACTAGGACTATCTGAGAGGCGTAGTATTCCACTTTTTATTTTGTATTCTAAACAAAATAATAATAATTCAACTAGCTTCAGCATTAATTATATTTTCCTCAACATTGATTGCTTTCATAATGAAATTGGCGCAGGGAAATGAGAGCACAATGATCTCAATAATCTAATTTTCAAGGACAAAATTTGATAATATTGAGCCCAATGAAATAGAAGAGTAAAGAAGCTTAATCAGAATGAAAGCCACTAACAAGGAAAAATCATAAAAATATTCAGAAATAAGAACTTTAGACATTTTAAAAAATATTCTTAAAGAAAGAAATAAAAATAATGCATAATTGTCCAGTATTTGTTGCTCACCCTGAATGAGTATAGAAAATTCTAACTCTTTAAATTGTTTCTTTTTTTCTTTGTTCGATTTTCCGTTTTACATAATACTTATATCCTTTGAAACTTATGAGCCCACAACAATAAATGGAATTTTCTTATAAGCAGGGTATTTATAGTGTTTCGTTTGTAAACAACTACCAGTGCTTCGCGAGGGTTACAAAAAAAAGAGGTATCCTGATGTGAATGTGATGTGATGTGGAGAAGGCAGACAGAATCTGTGCTGTGTCCACGAACAATCTGTGTGGACTAAATCGCACGTTTAGAGATATTGGACATGCGGAGATTGTGAGTGATAAAATTTTGCGTTCACCAAAGAAACGTCAGCGGCGTATTGCGAAAGATTTGGCATGAAGAGAACGTCTGTAAGAGAACTTGTATATGAATTGGGATCATTTTCATATCTTATGCAGGTATGTCGTAAATTATGCTACCCAGTTAAGTTACCGAGGCGTTTATTCTCTGCTCGCACTTTAGCAAATGTGTACGAAGATGAACATTTTCTGTGCCAAATATTGGTTTTCTGATGAAAGTCTCATTACATTCTACGGTAATGTGAACAAGCAAATGATCAGGTTTCTCGAGTTTAAATGGCTGACGGAGGTTCTTGAACGTTCTCTACATTGTCAGAAGTACGATGTGCCATTTCTGGTCATGGCATAATTAGACCTTATGTTTGGAAGATATGAATGGAAGACATGTTACTATCAATAAGGAAAGGTACGGAGAACTGATGGTCTTTCCTTTCGTGGCTTTACATACAGTTCGGTACTTTATTTTTAGCCATTTTGTAGAAAGGAACCTTCGTTTTACATTTGATATGGAGGAAACATCCCTAAGTTCTTAAGTTTAGGGGTGTCGCCGTTTATGAGTCAGCGACGACACTTAGCTTTCTTTAGCCGAACTCGAAAAACCCACCCTCTGGATTTTTTTTTTCAGAAACCTTTGAATATCTATTTCTTCATTTTTTAATAAGAGTATTTTTCCCGATTTTCTCATTCCTACATTAAGCGGTTCAGAGATGTGCATCCTCTTCAAGAAAGTCTCCATTCCGTTCGCTCTCTCCATTCACCCTTCGGGTAATTTTTTGTTTTTCGAAAACCATTAAATAATGGTTTCATCATTTTTTAAAAAGAAAGTGTTTTTCCCGAGTTTTACCGTCTGCCTCCCTTTTTCTCCCCTTAGGACGCGAATATCGAAAATTCGTTGAATGCGGTAAGTATTTTTTTCGATTTTGACAACGAAGGACACTCATATCAAATTTTGTGTTTCTAACTCAAGCAGTTTCAGAGAATGCGTACCATTCAAGCAAGTTTCCACTCCTTTTTCTTCTCTTTGGGGTTGTATTTCCCAAAATCCGTTCTTAGTCGAAGCCTATGTCATAAAGGGAAAAACATCCCTAAAGTTACAAGTTCATAGATTAAGAGGTTTCGTTGTGCGGTGATAAGTCAGTCAGTCAGTCAGGGGTTTTGTCTTTCATAATACTAAGATTACATTTACAATTTATAACTATTATTATTAAGTTACATCCAATACAATATCCATTCTGATAGAGCAACCGTAGGTTGCTAAGTTTAATGAACTTCACTAGGTTTAATGAACTTCAATTATCATATTACTTGTGCTAAAGGGTATCAAGTCTTTTAATAGCTTTCCGATAATTATCAAATAGAATATGAAAATAGGACATCTTACAATTATAACATAAATTTTATAAATATTTTTCGTTTTTAATTTTATAAATTATCATGGAAGAAAAAATTCTCAAAGTTTCTTTATTAGGCTTTAAAATGAGAAAATATTTTTTAAAAATGGGAAGCTAAAGAATAACAGAAAAAAATATAAATAGAATTTTAAAAACTTGAAACTGCTAAAGTAAAATAAAATTTAATCAGTATGTGCTTTGTCAGTATATACCTTAATGCTTTTTTGAAATATTCAGATTAAAACCAACGCACATGATAAAAAGTTTTGTACAGTATAGAAACAGTCCAACCGGTTTCTCCAGCGAAATTATTAACCGTCTGACATTAACTAGGTAAAGTTTCACAATGTCTTTTCCAAATATAACTGGACCTGTTCTTATCAACCTCGAGTAAATGGAATGGATCTTGTCTACGTCATGATCGAGGTCGTGTGTTTACAGCGGACTTGGACAAATTTGGAAAAGACATTGTGATATTTTACCTAGTTAATGCCAGACGGTTATTAATTTTGCTGCCGAAACCGGTCGGGCTGCTTTTATACTGTACAAAACTTTTTATCATGTGCTTTGGTGTTAATTTCAAGTGTATCCATGCACGTTAAGTTATTTATTAATGCTTTTTGTTTGTTTCTTTATTTGTTTTTGTCGTAATAATGACTTCATCAAGTTACTTTTCTTCTTTCCAGAAAATGTTACTGACCAAGCGATACAACAATCAACAGCCAAAAAAAAAAATAAAATCCGACACCTTATGAATTCCACGCTACGGTATTAGCATGGAATGAAAATTCGAAAAAAGGTTTATTTGTTTTGCAAGAATTGGAAGTATGGAGAGTTTGAATGTTTGTTTTGGATCAAGAAAGAGCGATGATTTATTGGTTAGCATTGTTTAATTTATAAGTCAATGTCCAGTTCGCCTGAGGAAACAGGTCATTATTATTATTATTATTATTATTATTATTTAAATTAAAAGAAAATTTTATGATATGGTACCTGATTGATGAAAACAAAATTTAAAATAATGTAATTTTAAAATATAAAATAACAGCCACAGAACAACAACTTCAATAAATGTCAGCTAGCGGGCAATAATGTGTATCGTCTGAGAAAAATCAATGCTTTACCTTTCAAACTACAATCTCAGCTTGACGTAACTTTGAAGGTTTACAATGCTAACTATTTTTGTAAAGGCTCTTGCATACACTGAATAAGTGACAGTTTTGATGCGGTGGAATCTCCATTTTGTAATACTTCACAGTACGGTGATATCTCCATTTTGTAAGGATAAAGAAAAACCTCCTATTGTACAAGAGGCTATTCACGTCATTGGACTGTTATCCGACTTGATAATAGTCGATTTTTCTTATCAGTGCCGTGATCTGTTTTTTTCCAATTGACCTTGAATGACGTATTTGAAAAAAAGAATTTATAACTTTTGACTTATAATAATAAATAAATGAAATAGGTGACAATACCAATTTTTTTAACTCGAAAGATAAACTTCGTTTTTCTTTCTGGAGTTTTGGGCAGTAGAATATTAGATTAAATTAATAGAGATCTTACCTTTGAGAATAATTGGAAGGCTTTCCGACATTCATCTTCAGGAACACCATAGCTTGTATAAACTGTAGTGTATTCATTTTCATCAATGACACCATCTCCTAAATGAATAAAATATTGAAAAAAAGTAATTAGCAAAGTTTCATAACGTAAGTTACTGATTAATAACATCGAATTGTAAATCACACTCGAAGAAGGAATTATACAACATAATTTTCGTTGAGCATCCCACAATGACAAGTTGAGATTAATATTAGATCGTTAATAGACAAATGAACAGAGCATTGGTTTCGTCATTTGGGTACAATAATTGCGCACCGTCATTTTAAGAATGCTCTTAATGAAATCTAAGATTCATCGCATCTCCAACTTCTTCCCCATTTCATCACCAGTGATATTTCCATCAATTACGAAATAATTTTACAATGATTCTCCAATTTATACACAATCTATGAGAGTTTCTAATTCGGCTAAGTCTTCACTACCCACCTATCAACAAGACTACTCTGAAAACTTGTATCTAGACCAAGTTCAGTTGCTAAATGGTTGTTAGAGTAAGATATTTTTCCATTCTGAAAATTACATGAAACCTTACCAGTGTTGCTTAGCAGAGGATTAATAACTTTTTTAGTAATAACACTGTGATTTTTTATAATTTTGGTTGGCAGCTACTTATTGATTTTATATTTCTGTAAAATGTTTAAACGTTTACTTTAAAAAATGTTAAAACAAAGACTTAATACAATCAAACGATGACAAAATCAGATTGAGTAGAAGCACGTAATTAACTGTTATGATAAGCGTCGGAGTGATAAAAACCTCCCCTAATTCCAATCATTGCTTCAATGGTTTGCTTGTGATTACTAAGATTTGGATAAAGATGGTGGAAAATGAAAAGCAATTATATCGAAGGGGATGGGGAAGGATAGCACTAGGGAGTGAATTTTTAAACATGCTTGTAAGAGACGATATTTTAATTTTGATAGATTCCATTTTACTAAATTGTTTACCACATTAAAGCTGACCTATCTCTGACCTAAATTTGATTAATGCTTTTCTGATAAGTGGAATATTTATGAGATCATACAAGTTCACTATATCAAAGAGAGTATATTTATTATGTTTTCCTTTGTTAGAAATGCACTTAAAATATTCTCAGTCACTTCGTGATAAATGATTTGCAATGGCTAGACTTTAGTTTATTCCAAAAAACAATATTAAGCAGGATTCCCACTTTATTTTTTAAGATTTCCAAGTGAAATTTACCTGTTCGTATGTCAAACAGAAGTATGAATTAATGTTGGAAATTGTAATTCCATTTCTCGATAATAAAGAGGGTTTTAAAGTAATAGTTAATCCTCATCAAGAGATATTATTCAAACTAATTCAAATATTTATATCTTTTTCCAAATAGAAATTATGTTAAATTTTTCAGTAGAAAGTCCTTTAAAATTATAGAATTACATCATTAATATCAAAGGTTGGATCATCGGTCGTCTTCTCTGCCAACCATCAGTTTTGTTGATGCCTCAGGCTCACTCTCTCTTTCTGCTGACCAGGATTCTTCAAAACTTCTCCAGTATTCTTCTGGGAAACCCAGGAAGCATTGGATAAAATAAAGAACTGAGATTGGAATAAAAGCAGTAGTTTACAAATAAGATCAATATTCCCTAGCTAATGATGAGATGCAATTTAATGAAAAGCTAAAGTCATTCTAAATAGGCTTCTTTTTTTTTTTCAGCGAAATAAAGTCGTCTTTCTTAGCACTTTTTACATTTAAGATGTATGATGAGTCTTGTACGGGATGTGTTGTATGGAAAAAATGTAAAGTTAAATCATTGAAAAAAATGTAGATAGAGCAATTTCCATTTTCTTACATATTGTAAGAAAAATTTATCATATTGTAGGAAAGCTTGGGATTTTCGATTCGGTAAAAAATGATGAGATTAATAATTACCGTCTTTAAAAAGGCCTTTTAAAGCTTTCGTATCAGATAGTTACAAAATATCCTTCTCTAAAATCGATCTCAAATGTATTATCTTACACATATATATGTATACATGAAAATATATATATCGTATATAAATGACTTTTCTATTTGTGTAATCTTTGTCTGGTTGCCAACAAACAATCTGTAAAGAAAGTTTAAGATTTGAGCACTACATCTGCAACTTTCAAATCTCTGAGAAAATAATATGGGCAATTATTATTCACTAAAACCTAGAATGTAATTAAAGTTTAATTTTAAGAACAATTATTTATTTATTATAAAATTTGAAACTTTGAAGAATGGAAAAAGGGTACTATGGATATGCTTTCAATGCCGTATCAAGCAACTTAGTCTTCGGAGACATAAGTAGCCGTGATATTTAAATGAGGTAACGTAATACTGAGCTTAACATTTTACATCCAGCATGTAGTCAGAAGAAAGGCGGGCAGCAGAAAAGACAATAGAAGATAATCTTACCAAATAAATATTAGGAAGACTAGGAATGGGCATAAGAAAACATTAATATCTTAGCTTTAACTGAAACTCTTGACTTTCTTGCATGATTATAATCGGAAAGTCCGTATTCAACTATAAGCTTCTTAACAGAAAAAAAAGTTAATTATTAGATATCTTTTAAACTTGATGAAATATACACATTATTTCATATTTTTCATATTAATTCAATACAACACTCCTTTTCTTCATCATAAAACATCTTCTTTATTGCCTAGACGATATTTCTCAGAATTTATCATTCGGCTTTATCAAGCCTTTTTTGAATATTTTACATTGAATAACAAGTAGGTATCAATACATTGTTATTTTCATTGTCAACGAACATGACCTAACATAATTAAACA
Source organism: Thereuonema tuberculata (assembly GCA_023159025.1). Lineage (NCBI taxonomy): Eukaryota > Metazoa > Arthropoda > Chilopoda > Scutigeromorpha > Scutigeridae > Thereuonema > Thereuonema tuberculata. The sequence continues at coordinate 357,618,362 of JAFIDM010009631.1, forward strand.
ACAATAATAATTGATACTAAGAAAGAAATTCAATCATTTTAAATAACAATTTTTCAATAGCAATAATTAATACTATGGAAGAAATTCATTTTTAATAACAATATGGAAGAAACTTATTCATATGAATGATTTTATTTAAATGGAGTCTCTTGTCCTCTTACCAAATCTTGGAAATATGCTAATGTGTTTGGATTTACTGTATACCCCCTGTTCTTATTTATACAATTAAAAGTCTTTATAGTGCAGGCCTCTATAACATAAAATGTATGTGTGTCCTTTATTCTGAAAAGTACTTCGACTATGGGATCTTGGTTATGCTGTTCTACAAGGCAATGTTCTGCCCAATTCGAAATTTCCGAATTTAAAAATGAATTTCTTCCATAGTATTAATTATTATATTGAAAAATTGTTATTTAAAAGTGATTGAATTTTTTTCTTAGTATCAATTATTATTGTTGTTTAATTATGTTAGGTCATGTTCCTTGACAATGAAAATAACAATGTATTGATATCTACTTGTTATTCAATGTAAAATTTTCAAAAAAGGCTTGATAAAGCAGAATGATAAATTCTGAGAAATATCGTCTAGGCAATAAAGAAGATGATGAAGAAAAGGAATTTTTTATTGATGAAATATACTTAATTAGTTCATGAGAAGCATATTTTTAATAAATAAAGCCACTTTTTTTTTAAAATAAAATTAATTCTGTAAAAATAATTATAATTCGTATTAACTTCGAGTCATTTTATTCATCCATCGATTAGATCGTGCTCTCATTTCGATTAAAATGTCTTTACATCAATTTCATTACTATTAAATTGGATTGAATGCTAACATACCAAATTATCAAATAAAGAATAGCAAATATTTAATATGGCTAATTAATTATATTTTGTTTGCTTGAATAAATTGATCAAAGTTTGATTTGTGTTGTAGAATTATAGATGCTGTTACATCATTTAATATACTAAAATTGGATTGCGAGTTTTGTGATTAGAATATTATTTTGTTTAGAGATGAATAGAGGGAAGACTGAAAAATCTACTTTATAAACTGTCGCAATAAGAGAAAAACAATGGAATGTAGATTAGTTATAGGTGTCTTAAAGACTATAAATACAAAATCTGTTTAAAGGCTTCCGTGTGCAGCTGATTCATTATGTCACTAATTGTTGCAGATCTCTCAAACAAAATTATTTGAAAATATCTGTTTCTGTGTCCAAAGCACATACTAAACTCATAACTTTATGAATTTTATGGTAAAAGATTATGATTCTTTTTCGAATGGTCAATAGCTTCATAATAATAACATTCCCTTATTGAATTTAATCTGCTATTATCCCATCAGCTTGCTGAAAAGTAGGAAATGAATTTCGCAAGATAATATCTGGGAGAAATATTACTAAAATGTTACTATATTTTGCTTTATGATCAAAGCCAAGTTTCAGGAAACAATAAAACTCAATGAAAAAAAAAATAACATAACATTTAAAAAACATCAGTAGGATTAGTCTGAATCTGAATTGGCTAATTTTGGAAATCCTTTTCCTTCTGTAGGCAGCTAAATACTATTTAAGGGTATTGGTCTTTGAGAGCAAAGCGTAGAATTTTTATGTATATTTTGAACAAAAACGTGAATTATTTAAGATGTTTTGTTGTTAATTAGAAATTTCTACTTGTACCTAAGAAGAATATACATTCTTTATTATGAAATGCAAATGATTCTTATAAGTAACGTTCAGGTAAATTCCAGTTAATTTGAATAGTTAATACACAACAGAGGTTATGTATTCTGCTTTAGATACAGTGTGACAAACTTAATTTTGTGCGAATGTAGCCATTCAACCTTATGACAAAATTTTATTCCTCGGAATTTTATTTTTATACTAATGATAATGTCAGGTCATTAATATTTGTCTGCCTGAAATAGTTAGCAAACAATCACAATAGTATAATCAATTACTAAAGAATTTCATTCTGGACTAATGTTATCGAAAAACAATATCAACAAATTTTGTCTTGATGATTGTCTCCAACAACGACGATATCTCCAGAATATTCAAAAGAAATAAAAAAAAAGTAGACCTAATATCTCCAGCTAACTCAGAAAATAAAAGAAAACAACAAAAAGAAAAAAAAAACAGAAAACGGGCAAAAGTTTTCTTACCAGACAAAAACAAAAACAAAAACAAAACAAAACATATTGCTTTATGATCGACATTTTCATACTCAAAATTTCAAGGAAAAACTAGAGTAGTTTAGATAGATTTCAGTAGTCAACTGTGCAGATCAACGCCAACTGAAAGCAGGTGACATAGAAGGATGTTGGGTGTTGTTAGTGCAAAAGGAAAGGAGCTTGTATGTGCTCTTTCAAAATAAATAGTATAAAAATTTATTAGAAATGATTAAATAGTGTCTTTTAATATTATGGTTAACTTACCATCTGTATCATGCGTGTGAGATTTGGGCCCCTAGAGATCCTCGATCGTTTGTTTTAGTAAGATAGTTATTACGACGCACGCTCGCCTATAACACGTAAGGAGATAGCGTACTCATTTGACAGAAGGCTGGGTGAGGCCTAAGATCCGTCTGGAGGAATAACGACCGTGCATGGAGATGCATAATATTTGGTATATTATATTATACACCAAATACGTATATTAAGCATCTGTATACATTTACATACAGATGCTTCAGTAGGCCTGCGAAACTCTTTTATTCATAATTATATCACATTTTCTATCACAATACCAACGATTACTATATTAAACATATATTATACATTTATGAAACATGTAATATTCATTTATGAAGCATACATTAAATGAAACCATATGAGAACAATTATTCTTACAGTTCAAGAAGTAGGAAAGACTTGTCAATTTTTGTTCCCTATTCACTACATCTTATTTTAAAATACAAATCCAAATTAAATCATCTAAAAATGAACAAAGATATGAAAAGAAAGAACGACTCCCAACAAAGATTTTGAGGATGTTTTAGGATTGCAATCGAAACTACAGTTCTTTTGGCTAAGGAAGACGCTATTTTCTGAATCTACAGAAATTGATTTTTACTCAGAAAGGAAGCTATCTTCTCAAACTAAAATGTTTTGCCAAATAGCTCTGAGAGAGTAATTCATCGAAGCTCCATCAGAGGCCCTCTCCTTAGTTGGGGGTTGTTTCTGGGCCTAGGGGTCCAAGATATATCCGGTAGAGAGAGTGAACACTTGATTTTGCTTGCAAAGGATGAGAGATATAAAAATTCTAGAAAAATTCTAAGGGCTGCTCAACTCTATATATTTGTAATTACTTACATCACAATATCAACCATCACAATTTCTATGACAATATCAACGGCTACTATCTATGTAAAACGGAAATATATATTTAAAAGTAACATTTCAGTTCATTTTCCAGATTGATTGATGTGTAGAAGCTCTTGGACCTGTCACCTAATTTGGGAGTAACGGGGTTCATAATGTCCATAATATGATTCTCGTGAGATAAGTCATTTCAATAGACAAGTTACTTGCACAAAATCTGATTCCGGTGCCTGGATTTCAAATTTAGCGTATTGCCGTCAGGAACCATTTCCGTTATAATTTAATCTCATATCGTATTTATTTCTTATAAAATAACCTTTCAATCAAGAATTTAGAGAAAACATTTTGACGGAAAAAGAGAAAGTAGAGGTAGTACTTCTGGCCATATTTCAGATTGCAATTTTTCTTAATTATTTCCATACATAATCTTTCCAATTATGTGTAAAGATTAAAAAGATTTATTGCCTGTTTGAGGCAGTTTTTTCTTATTCAATACTACAAAGATACGTCAAAATAATATTTTTTTCTCATTGATAGTTGGTTTTGGCCAGCAGATTGTCGATAGTAAATTTAATAGTTTATATTAGAAATTAGAGTATTTTGGCCTAGAGGCACAGTTATATCCTTTTGTTAAGGCATTTTTATCACCTTAAATACATAAGAGTTCATGTGCTTAGAAAAGTTGAAAGTCTATTAGATTTAGACTTGTAAAGCTATTTTGGTAACTTACCAGCAGAGCGATTCTTACATCTTCTATAATGCACGAATGATTTTTTTACAGTTTTCCAATGCAATCTACCTAGAATATTTTATAAAGGTTATTGGCTATGTTTAATATAAACAAAATATTGTTCAATAAAATATGTCCATATAACAGACTTTTTTTGTCTTTTTAATGTTTTGCATTTGCCTTCCGTTTCCTCTTTTGGTGCAAATCCTTTTAAGTTGACTTTTTTGTTTAAGCCTCCTTAATTGAAAAAACTAAAAAGGCAATGACCTTTTCCAAACATAATTAGGAATTTCAATTACTTTTTGAGAATTTCCTGTTTCAATTACAATCGTCTCATGGATAAAAAAGAATATTATACTTTTTGTTTTCGAAACTGAAAAATCAACTAAACAAAAACCAACTGAACTTGTTCTAAAATGTTAAGCCTTCATAGAGGAAGTATTTTAAACTTGTTAGAAAGAAAATGAAAGGAGACGATTAAAATGAGGATAAAATAAAATTAAAGTTTTGTTAAAATGACATAAAAAAAATGAAAAACAGATGAAGAACAAGCAAACAATACTTCTTGAATGGACTCAAAAACTACTTTTCTCGGAATACTAAAACAATTTCTTCGAAAGTATTATCATTTAAAACTAATTTCAATTCCTTCAATTTTAACGTCTGATGATGCATATAAAAGTTTTATGATTTTTAAAAGCCGTATCAGTATATGGAATTTCAAGTTTCTTTCTCTTGTTTGAAGTTACACAACGTAAAATGAAATATGGTGAAATCATGATAATAAGTAAGATCCTACCTTTTTGTAATAAATTTAGAAATATCACGAATTCATCTGGCTCGCATGAAAATTTTTTCTCTTTTTCTCTTGTCCATCAAAAAGCACGCCAAGATTAAAAAAAAATCATAATAACTCGTTATTAGGATGATACAGATTATCAAACAGTAGTCCTAGGGATTTTTATGAGCTTACCTTTACCGAAAGTCGACAGATATAGTTTTTAATGAACTTATCCAAGTATATGAAAATTTCCTTCGCCACCAATATCTCCACCAGCATTCCGAACAATAGTTGTCCATCGAAGTTTTTACTATAAGAGGAGCATTGTATTTTGTACAAGCCCATTTGCATAAGTAGTGGCACATCTATTTGGAAAATACCATTTAAATTATCCAAATGCTTAGAAGTCTGACATGAGTAACTTCACAGGGATATCTGAAAAGAAGAGGAGATATCTGAAAATAGTAGGCCCGGAAGTTTTGACTGCCTAACCTTTAAGCTTTATCCTGATGAATCGAGAGCTTCGTTCGGACCACAATGGGCATCAATTCTTGGGTGTAATGTAATGAAATATAATGTAATGTGGTGAGCGTGGGTGGCTTGACAGCCGAGCACCGTGACCTGAACAGGACAGACGGAGAGAAAGACTGAGAAAGGATGGTGAGAGAAATGCAGGGAAATGCGAGAACCCCGGGAAAATCTGCCCAGCGCAGATCGCCACCATCAACGAAACCCACATGAGAACCGAACCTCGGTACGCAGAATCCTTGGGTGTTATCCTGGATTCAGAAGTGGTTAGTAGCAGTATTGAACATTCATCATGACATTTTTTTTGAAATCTTATAAATCCAGAACTTTCTCCTTTAGCCAAACCAGCTATCTCCATAAATCCCTTCGGAACATTCTCCTAGCATTGACGAACAAATTACGACATGAGCTATTATATACTGGAACGATAAGAAATTACTCATCAACCACGCCTCATCAACAAATGCGAGAAATTTATATCTATCGCCCGGCGCCCGGTAAAGCTTCCTGCACTTATTTTGTTGCTTAGAACGAAAATTTATCGTACTCGTTTAAGTTGTGCACTCGTGCTTTATGAAGTTTTTCTGAGTCCCAGGCGGTCTATTCGCAATCTCAGCTGTTTACTGTGCAAATAGTTTTCCTTTGCCTTGGCGGGTTTTCTTGCAGCTCCATACACCGCAACTTTAGATTTTCGTCTTTTCTTCTTCGTCCCTTGGAAAGAGTCTGGCATTTCTTCGCTACAGGCACCGACGTTTTGATGACAAAGAACACAGTATACCTCCTTAATAAAAATCCATTAATCTTCCACTGTTTCATATCAATGATAATGAAATAAAAAAAACAAATACTGCGATGTATTCTTTTGAAAATCGATTTATTTTAGAAGCTGTAATAACAGCATCGTAGGAATATTACGAAAGGAGTGCTCAGCAATTTAGAATGGTAGGGATTATGCTAATAACCCCTAAAATATAAATATATATATAACCATATCTATCTTTTTCGTATGGAGAGGATTTACGATGACTATTTATCAAACGATGATTTTTCCAATAATAAAAAAAAGGTCCATTATGCGATAATTCTTACCAACCTAACCCCAAAAATAAGCAGCCCGACCCCGACCCCCTTGTGCTTACGTAATTTGCCAATCGTTAACAGTAAACACCACTGAAATACTCACGAAAAACTGAGGGATACTCATGAAATATTGAGGGAAAAAATGTTTATCTGTCTTACGTAAGCATTGCTCTGATCCCCCTTCCCCTTGTCAGCAAAAATAAGCAAAGCTTCAAGCCCTTGTATGCTTATGTAATACTTGATAAGGCAATAGTGTAAAATAAAACAAATGCACCATTGTACACATTTTTAAAAACGGGTGCTCAATAAAAATAAATTTTCTTTGAAAAGAAGAAAA
>JAFIDM010009631.1:357672813-357716135 GCA_023159025.1 Thereuonema tuberculata
CCCCCCCCCCCTCCCCGCCACAGAGGCAATATCATTCTTGGAGGACCTACCACCAGGTGCAAAAATGGTTGGGGGTCGACAAAAACCCGTGTGACTGGGGATGAACCACCAGGGAACAAGATTTCATGCCCGTCACAATTTGCGGAAAGCCCACTCCTCACACCCTGCTTAGCATGATGGCTTGCAAATGCAAGAAAGGGTGCTTAGGGTCGTGCACTTGCAGAAAGGCAGGGCTCAAATGCTCTATCCTATGCTCCTTTTGCTAAGGGCGAAGTTGCACAAACATCATCCCGATCGCCCTGGACGAGGAGGACGAGGTTGTGGACGACCCACACCATATGACGACCCGCCTCCACCTCCAGAAACGTCGTCCCTCCCTCTCTGATCCACAATGTATGATACGCGGCCTTTCCAAAAGGACGAAACTACTGCGGGTCTAAACTACTCCAAGTTCTAAACTAGTGCGGTGTTTATGTTTGACTGTGTACATAGTATTTTCTTGTTTAAATTTTTGTTTACGTTGTTAATTTAATTTTACGTTTATTTGTTTACTGTATGTTTCTTTGAAGCCATATGTTACATCTACAATGTTAAATTCACATTCTTGCACGTTTTTTTAACGAAATCCATGCCAACATTATTCAGTAACATGTTTTCATCATTTTCCCAAAATCCGATGAAAACTATTTTTTGGTTTTTGAGGAAACAATGAGGCCTAAAGGTACCATTTTGGAATCAACTTAAAGTTAATTCAATTCTCTACACATTCCTCTCTCATGACTTTTCTGTAGGACCATTCGTTTAGCCTGAACGTGTCTTGGAAATTGACCCTCTCGATAACTTTTCACTTTTAGGAAATAATTGCCCCTTTTTGACTGGCTGTATCTCGGCAACCAATGGACCTCGAGAGCTCGGGTTGGGCTCAAATTGTGGAAAATTTAGTTTGCTTTACAAAAGTATAGCGTGAAGATACCCGAAAAACGCTTCCTTACGGTAGTTTTTTCGCAAAACCTGAAACCAGTGCCAAAATCCCGCAGTTTTTCGAACACCACGGGAGCAGCACAGGGTTTTCAGGGTTGCAAACTTGGATATAAACTACCCTCAGGGGTCCTAACAACATATAAAAAAATCGTAGATACATGCGCATTTGCGATGTTTGCCTTTTTTTATGTCGATATTGACTGGTCTATAGTTTTCAGGAATTCGTTACGAATTCAGTACTGTTATCTTTTCCTTTTAAATCCATCTACAGATCTTATTATCATTTAAATAAAGTTCTGGTTTTTAGAAATACATATTTGATCTTGCTTCATAAACACATGCCAAAAAAAAAAAAATCTTCAGGGATAATTATTTCGTTAATGCTTTTGACTTAGATAAAACGATCCCTAAACAGTAGAGAACTAAACCATTTACCTTAGGCAACGTAACTTTATTTACGAGATTTTTTTTTTTAATATATCGCATATTCTTTAATAAGTTCCTAAACATTAGAAATGATTCTATTTTTTTTTTGCTACATGCGCCATTTAAAATCCCTCTCCTTTATTCCAATGTAATTAATTTATTTAACAAAATTCATGAACAGAAATTAACAAGATTACTGATGAAATCAAGTTTAAAATAGAAAAGGAAGTGGACAATAGTCTAAATTTTTTGGATATATGCTTAACTAGAAATGAGAATAAGATAATTATGAAACAATATACAAAAAAATTCAAAAGTGAACACATACTAAATTAGGACATGACATAAACATAAAAAGAAACATAATTGAAAACTATATGCAAAGGATTGACGTCAACACGAGTAGTGAAGATGAATTCAATAGAGAAATTATGAATATGAAAAGAATCCTTAGTAAAAATGGGTACAAAGAGAAATTCATAAATAAAACTATAAAGCAGTATCACACATTGAAAATTAAAGAGTTAACAACAAATAACAACAGAAGATATTTCATACCATACTTAAACAAAAATAGTCTGACTTTAAAAGAAATTTGCAAAAGTTTTGGTTTCAATATTGGATTTGAATATAACAACAAACTGAAAAACATTTTATGTTGCAAATTGAATAGTGGTGTTAAAAAACATGAAATGGGTATAATTTACAAAATAGAATGCAAGAATTACGATTTATTCTATTTGGGCGAGCATAAAGGAACAGTGAAGGAACGAATGACGGAACATGGTACCAGCATTAGGAACAAGTACATTGAAAAATCAGAAGTGGCAGAACATTGTGTGAACAGAAATCATTGTATTAATAACGAGATACAAATTTTATATATTGAAAGAGACACCAAAATAAGAAAGATAATAGAAAGCATATGTATCCGGAACACAAAAAGAAAAAACATGAACAGGAATGATGGAATGGAAATAGAGAAATTTTTCACAAGATTAGCAAAAAGTTTTGTAGATAAAATATGCAAAAAATGTAATAATAAGGTTACAATCAAAGAACTAAATTGTTAAGCCATGTCGTATATTATTGTTAAAGAAACAAAGATTGAAACTAAATGATATTATTTATATTTTCTCGAGGAATTTAAGGTAATTTAGAGTATTGTTCTTCAAATTATTGTTATTTTAGGCTTGAGAAAGAAAAGACGCAATCTTTTCGAAAATTTGCTTTTTTTATTAAATGTAGTTTTTTTACATTTAAATTTGGTGAGATGTTTAGTATATTTAATAGTAGAGGCTTTAGAATGAAAGATCTACTAAAAAAGTATGACAAATTTTTATTATGTATCTATAAACCATCTTTCCGCCAATATATACTAGCTTTGGGGTAGGCTAAAGGGTCCAACTATTTACGATGAGAACACGTTCTAATATAGATCATGCTGCATCGGGTGTGGCGCAGGATAAAGTCACACGCGTTCGGGGGTTAGGTAGAGGTCTCCGTTCGAAAAATATACTATAGTCTCCCGCAGGTGGTGGTGGAGAAAGTGGCACCCCTTCCTTTAGTATGGCTACCACAATGCCCGGGCAACACCATCCAGCCCGAACAGTCGGAAGTGTTTCGTCTGTGTCAGAACAGGCGACCACCAAGACTGGGAAACCACGCCAGCGCATCCGATGGTCATCACAGATGAACCAGGATCTTATGCGCGACTTCTACACTGTTACACACATAGGGACTCAACTCACAGGATACAGACAGGCACTACAACATGCATTCACCACACGCTATCCATCGTTAGGGCTTAGCGAACAGCGGGTAGCGGATCAGCGACGTTCAATTGTAGTAAATAATCTTATTCTCCCATGCATACTTGCACAAATTAAAGAAGAAGTCGCTGAATCCAACCACAGGACACCAAACCCCACCCCACCAGAAGACACCATTATGGAAAACACAGAAACAATCTCTACCCCTCAGTACACATGCCCCAACAATACAACTAATGAAATATTACGTGCAGCTCATGATCATTTCTACACTGCACTCGCACAATACACAGGCACAGATCCCACACTTAGGCCGCCACTCCCAACGTATACACATCAAAACAACTCGCCACAGTCATATAGCATCTCAACACACACACCATCCCACAACACCTTGACAACATCCAAACATTAGAAGATATACAAACAACACTCTATTGTGCCGCACAGGGAACCATTCGGGCACTTGGAATCAAACAACACAACATACCTCCTACTGCACGGACACAAGAATACATCCCCCCTTGGAGACGTCGCCTTGAGGGCCGCATCAGTGACCTTAGAGGAGACATAGCCAGGCTCACACAATACTGTGCAGGAAACAAAACAAAGAAACATATGTCCCAGCTTAGAAAGATATTCAAGCACATAAATACTCGCCCTTCACATTCAAATCATCATAACCAGGTTGAGGAACATCTCGACACACTAAAACAAAAACTCAGTGCACTTGCAAAAAGATTACAAAGATACAAACAGTGCACTCTGCGCAAACAACAGAACAACACTTTCCAATACAATGAGAAAAAATTCTACAGATCCCTTACATCATCCTCTACTGCAACTAACACAAACACTCCCAACAGCGAGGCTTTACATGAATACTGGTCGTCTCTGTGGTCAAACCCTATCCCCCACAATGATAAAGCACCATGGATAACAGAGGAACAGCAACTCACTGAACACTTACCCTGCATGTCCTTCAATGAGATTACTCTCGCAGACATACAGACAGCACTAAAACATGCACACAACTGGAAGGCTCCTGGTGCAGACGGAGTCCAGAACTTCTGGATCAAGAGGTTCACGTCCCTGCATGGAAAACTAGCGCTTACACTCACTGACATAATCCAACACCCAGAACATATGCCTCGTTTCCTCACATAGGGTGTCACATACCTACAGAGCAAGAACACTGAAACAGCGCAACCTGCAAACTACCGCCCAATCACTTGCCTCCCCACACTTTACAAACTCCTCACCTCCTGCCTCGCAGACAAGATCTATACAAACATCGAGACATATAACATTCTTTCCGAACAGCAGAACGGCTGTCGCAGGAATTCCCAGGGTTGTAAGGAGCTCTGTAATCCTGCGCCAGGCACGCGCGAAGAATATAAGCTTACATATCGCATACATCGATTACAAGAAGGCATTTGATTCTGTCCCTCATTCCTGGCTTCTACACACTCTTCATATCTACAAAATACACCCCAAGATCACGGCATTCTTAGCTGCCACGATGAAGAGTTGGAACACAACATTACACCTATGCACCTCTAACACCCCCATCACTACAGATCCCATTCCCATAAGGAGAGGTATTTTCCAGGGAGACTCCTTGAGTCCTCTTTGGTTCTGCCTCGCCTTGAATCCACTGAGCCATATACTAGATAACACAAAACACGGTTATTGGCTTACCACAGGCACTGTGACACCATATAAAATCACACACTTACTCTACATGGATGACATTAAACTCTATGCCACAAACAATGCACAACTTCCTAATTTACTACAAGCCACCACCCAGTTCACCAAAGACATTGGGATGGAATTTGGAATTGACAAATGCCGCAAGTTACACATAATACGTGGGAAGACTTCGAATTTGGAGTGTTTTGAACTGGACCATGGTTTGGCCATCCAATCCATGGAACAGGGAGAGATCTACAAGTACCTGGGTTTCCAGCAAGCGCGCGTCATTGACAACGCAAACATCAAAAATGCACTGAAGAACACATACCTTGCTCGAGTTCACAAAATCCTCAAAACACAACTCAACGCCAGAAATAAAATTAAAGCTATTAACACTTTTGCCGTTCCCACACTAACATATTCGTTCGGCATAATTCCATGGACAAACACCGAACTCGAAGCACTACAACGCGCAACACGCACTACATTCACGAAACACTACATGCACCACCCCAAGTCCGCTACGGAATGGATGACTCTTCCCCGCAAGGAGGGAGGCCGAGGACTCATCAACCTCATCACCCTACACGAAAAACAAGTACATACACTTAGGAAACATTTCCACCAAAGAGCAGAAGACTCCTCACTTCACTCAGCCATTGTCAAGGCTGACACACACCTCACACCCCTGAACCTCGAAAACTCTTCTCCAACACTCACCACCCCTGACACCCACACTCAGCAGCTGCGTGAATCATAGGCTCGTAAGGACTTCATGGCAGACATCATCACGAACTCAGCCTGCCTCATGTCGACATGGAAGCGTCGAACAGATGGCTGACGAGTGGTGAGCTGTTTGGGCCGACCGAAGGGTTCATGATCGCAATACAGGACCAAGTCATCTCCACATGCAACTACAAGAAACACATTCTACACGATGCAAACACACATGACGACAAATGCAGGAAATGCCAAACTACGCATGAGACGATCGACCACGTAATATCAGGCTCTTCCCTTCTCTCTCAAACAGACTACCTCCACCGACACAGTCAGGTAGCGTCGATCGTTCATCAACAACTAGCACACAAACATTCACTTATTAAGAGCACGGTCCCGTACTACAAGTACATACCACAAAGCATATTAGAGTCACCCTCATATAAACTATACTGGGACCGCCCCATTCACACAGACAAAACCATACATCACAACAGACCAGACATCACACTTGTTGATAAGGTCAACAAACAGACCTATCTAATTGATATTGCAGTGCCTATCAGCAAGAACATGCAGAAAACTCACGCAGACAAGATCAGTAAATACACTGATCTAGCACACGAGCTCCAGAAGCAGTGGAGGCAGGATCGAGTTGTACCCATCGTTCTGTCTGCCACTGGTCTGGTGCCTCACACATTGCACCACAGTCTCAGCACATTAGGACTTCACAAAATCACTTATGCACAACTGCAGAAGGCTGTGGTACTCAACACTACACTAATAGTTAGGAAATTTATGGACACAAGCACACATCCCTAATCATTCTTGCACACATCTTTACACTTGGCAATATGTGCTTTGGTCCTTGACCCGCCATATTGTTTTTCCTGGGGAAACCCAAGGTTTGAAACATACAAACATAATAATAATAATAATATCATCAGTTCGTTCACATAATTGCCAAAATATTATTATTATTTTTTTATTGAATAGCATGCTTTCAGAAAAAAAAAATATCATATACAATCAAAATGTTTATTTCTTTCCCTGTGAACAATGACAGCTCTGACATCACAGTAATATCAGGATAATCTATAGGCCTGACCATTTGCTCATTATCATTTTCTCTTTCATAAGCAAAGATAATAGCCTACCTCAATCTATAAAATCCTCTACTGATCGTCATTTATTAAGAGTATTAATATCAATTTTAGAATATGAGTAAAAGATAAGTTGTTAAAAATATATTCATTCAAGTATATTATCTACAGATCGGATACATATCTGTGGTTAAAATCAAGAAAGGGTTACTACCAAACCACAGTGCAATCCCCGTCATGAAATGAAATTATAGAACATTTTCTTCAAACAGATTTTTGACTTACAATGGAAACAATTGAAGCATTGCTATTGTAAAGAAACAATCACCAGAAGTCATCGGAAACAATTGCTCCGTGCATTATATAGTTGACACGTGATTGGACTGTTGGATTCTGTGAAACCAAGGAGATGCAAGAAAAAGCGAAAGCCGTTGGAATAAAAAGATGGCGATAATCAAGTGAAATACAATTCTCTAAAATAGTATTTGGAGACAGGTTCAATCGAATATCTGAACATTAAGAGTTGATTTTAAGCTATGATTAATAAGAAGAATTCAAAGAGATAAATTTATTAATCATAATGTATTATATGTTTCAGCAAATAAGTAGAGACGTTACATCATTCGATGAGCAGCGATTGGAACGACGCCATTTTGTTAGTGATACAATATGTTTAGAAGATTATTCACAACGACGAGATCCAATGGGTATATATGCAAAGTAAGGTCATATTTAAACACCGCATTGAAGGCTGCAAGTAAGTCATATTTTTCTTGTTGATACACAGGACATATTTGTATAAATCACGAACAAAGAAGACATAGTTAAAGTTCTTAAAGAGGATACAAGTAGACAATTTAACTATTCAAGATAAGTGAAGACTTTTACTTCGTGAATATTGATTTGCTAATTTCACAAGAACATTTAATAATCGTAAAGTACATCGATTTACATGCAGTGAAAGGCATTATCGCATTAAGAGAGACTTTTAAGCTAAAGCGATTACGTTAATTGTAAAAGAGTAGTAAACCATTTCTAGGAAGAAGAAATATACATGTAACTAGTGTATAACATTTAATCAAAGAATTAAAAGTGTTTAATTCTAGTTTACTTGTTTATGCTCATTGAACCATTACCGTTAATTGACAGTATTTCTTACTAGGATAGGATCTGAAACAAAACATTTTTACATCCACCTACACCTATTCGTTTAACTTCATCTGGTGTTTTATTTAACCGCTCTGCTAAAATTATTTTCTAAATGTGAGCAAGTTTATTCCACAATATCAAAATAATAGGTGTCATCCTGTAGACTCGTATAAATTTTAGAATATGAGTATAGGAAAAGTTGTTAAAAATATATTCATTCAAGTATATTATCTACAGATCGGATACATATCAAAATAATAGGTGTCATCCTGTAGACTCGTATAAATATTGTTTCTAATATTTCAGCTTAATTTGTATCTTCTTCTAAAATTTCAGCTTAATTTAATTGTTTTAAAGTCAATAATATATTTTGGTATGTTTTTACTCACAGCGCCTTGTATATTGATTCTAAATGTATCTAATATACAATTAGATGTTCTACAACGTCTAATTGCCTTCAAAAGTTCAGCGTTCTCGTATATGTAGCTTTAGATATTATGATCACAGACGAATGGATATTTATACTTCTACTTAAAATTACCTAGATGTATATAATTGCTTATGCTTTCCATTAAAACCTTTAATACTCTGTGTTATTTAACTACCATGCAGAGATAACCAGATACTATTTCTTCTGCTGAAAGAACAGTCTCCTATTTCGTTTTTGCACTCGATTCCATTAAAACTTTCGCTACTTTATATCACGAACTATGAATTGAAAATGTTATTCAGATGGGTTCTCAAAATGTACTATAAAGCTTCTTTCTTTACTTTGATTCGAAAATAATATATTTTCTTCAAAATTCTAGAACTGAATTTTAAAACATCCAATTTGCAGGCGAATTAAAATATCATCAAATTTCGAAGTCATTCCTGTCTTGTACATGTCTCAAGAAGGCAATTGATGAGATTTTCGAAATTCCCTCTGCTTTCTACAGCTTTGCATTTGCATATTTTGCTGATTTCTGATCTGTTTTAGAGAAGAATTTGTTGCCGTTAAATTTTTAATTCCCTCATTACAATTTTGGGAAGGGTAGCAGAAAAAAAGAGACCAGTCGAAAAGGTTTATTTCGAGTTCTCAAGAAAGTCTTCTTTTAAAGAGATTCGTCTTCCGTTGGCTTAATAGTCGTTGGACGGTGGAAAGCAAATTACCTTAAACAGCGGAAGGAATAAGTGGTAAAGCTCATGGAGACACAGAACGCCAACAATTCTGCTTTCTTTCACTTTACTCTTCTTTTTTGATTAACTAAAAGCAAATAAAACTAAGACATCAGATAATTTAAGTATTGTAAAATGTAATTTAGTCACTTTCCGAATTTGTATCGTCACTAAATTAGTTAATCGATATTTTTTATTATTTGAGTTGACTTTTATTATGAACCTTTAAAAGTTAGTAACGACAACGTATGGTACAGCGGTATTTGTAAGCATATAGGTGAAAAATCAATGATATAAATTCCAAATATTTGACCAGATAAAACATTGTTAGAAAAGAGACTGATTGATATTCCACCAGAATAATAAAACGACTAAAATGCTTTTTAGTATTTTTTTTTCTTTTTTCTTTTGGTGAGGCATGATTTTGTTTGTAAACCCACCTACAGTATTAAGGAAAACAAAAGATTTGTTTTTGGTTGAAAAGACTATTTTTTTTTTTTTTTTTTTCAATGTCGAGGATCATCATAATCTCTAAATTTGAAATTCCTGGAAACTACTAAATAAAACAAGTAAAATTTAACCGAAAATATAACTTATTTTAATTAACTTCAAAGCGTGCACAACAAGTTTAAAAATGAATGAGAACCATATCATTGATAAGATCCTGAAAAGGAAGAAGGTTTCGAGCACGAAAAGAAGATCAAATTAATATCTAATTATCTATATTATTATATATTATTTGTAAAATATGTTTATTGATTATAATTAAATGAATCAGGAAAATTCTAAGATTAAAATCAATTTCCTAACATAAATGAATAAAAATAAATAAAAAAGAGAAAGAAGTTGACGGTATTTTAGTTAATATTAATAGCTACGCTTCAATTTAGAATATTTTTAAAAAGCGAAGTTTGTTTTATTTATGCATGTAGCAGTGACAGGAAGTTTATAAAAAAATTAAAACTGAAAACAATTTTTCCACTGAATTAAGTAAGCAAACGAAGGAAGAATGACTTTCTTTGAATCATTGGGCACGTTAAATTTCTTTTCATTTTTCCACTCAATTAAAATAATAATAATAATAATAAAAACAGTATATAATGTTAGACAACGAAGAGTTGTAAGAGAATTTAAATTAAGAATTAGATACTAAAAGATAACCTTTAAAAAATGTTTAAATTTCGCTGCAATAAGATGACGGATTTACAAAAACTATCAATTTTTCAAACTTTTTAAAAACAACAATTCATTTATTTGAAACAATAAAAGATCCCATAGTTTGAGAACTAATTAAATAACTAATTAATTAAATTACAACAATTAATGATATTTAGCGACCCCCGTGGGGAGAAGCTATTAAAATTCTCGCTTGTGTGTGTGTGTGTTTTTTTTTTTTTTTTTTTTAAGGACGGGGGAAATGCATTTAAGCATACCAAGGAATTGGTAATGTGAGACTCAGTCATAAAAGACTACTACTCACTAAAACCCTACGTCCGACTTCCAAAACACCCTACACGGAACCACCGTCAGGTACTACATCGCGTAGGGCAGAATGACTAAAAGTCCGACTCACATATCATTTCGCAACTGATCAAGTCTGATTTTCTCAGCCATACGAAGTTTCCGTGTAACAGTGGCAGCATAGTCAGCCACTGCCGTTCAATTAGCCTGGGAGATAGTCATCAAGCCCACGATGTTCTCTGGAGTCACACACTGTCGAAGGAATTTCTTCAGCTCATTTCTATTTTCATGGAAGCGTGGGCAGACAAAGAAGACATGCTCCACATCCTCGTCCAAGAACTGGCAAGTCGGACATGATGCACTGTCGACAATTCCGAAGCGCCTCTGGTACGCTAGAAAACAACCATGGCCACTTAATAGCTGAGTCAGGTAGTGATCCACCTCACCATGCTTTCTTTCCATCCATGTTGCAATATTAGGTATAAGATTATGAGTCCATCTTCCACTGGTCGATGAATCCCATCGTCTCTGCCTTCTTTCCGTTGTCTTGATTTTCACGGCCTTCCTGATCTTGGGTCGGTGAGCGTCACGACGTTCCCGAATACCACTGCATATCGAGCTTCTCTCACTTTGTGTGTGTGTGTGTGTGTGTGTGTGTGTGTGTGTGTATGTATGTGTGCATGGATATAAATGCAACGTCCTACACATTACAAACTGAGAATCAGAGCTCCATGAGTCATCGCTCGTTGGACTACACAAGGCCTGGAGTTTAGGGAAAATCCGATTTCCGGTTTGGGTGGCCATTGACAGCGTCAAGAAATCGTGGTAATTGAACAAATTTGGGGTGAATCTTTATTGAATCGACTGTACTGAGAACGAATATGAATTTCTCGACCTGATGGGACCAGTGGTCAATTACTTTAAGTCGCCCGAACGTTGTAAAATTGAGATCTAAACATACGAAATCAACTGAACACGGGTATCACGGGAAATTGTACTTGACCTTTGAAATTCAGTGACCTAAATAAATTCATTTTGCCTGCCATTCAATAGTAGTCTCACTTTTAACACCGCAAGCGTTTGATAAATTGCCAATTGTAAGAAATCGCTTGGTTTTGTGAAATTTGAGAAATATTTTCTAAGATTTCTTTTTTTTTGTAAATTAACTAGATAAATTAATCAAAACGAACAGAATGTTTAATTAAAAAAAAAAAAAAAAAAAAACTTGAAGAAAGCTTTAATTAATATTCGAAAAAGCTTTCTTCCATTACTACAAATTCTCTTAAACTTTTTTTTAAGAGAATTTTTAATAGTGGAGGAAAGCTTTTTCGAATATTAAGCAAGCTTTTTGTAAAAAAAAATTAAACATTCTGTTGTTTTGATTAATTTACCTGATTTTGAAATTAAAGAGAACTGCTTTGCATATTGGAATATTTTAATTTTAAATTACTGCACGGAATATTTAGATCATGAAATTTAAATTTTTATTCTCAAGATCGTGTAGATCCACGGACTTTCGAGGGAGCCTGCGATTAAGGGCACAGCCCTTTAGGGAAATAAATTATGTTTATTTTCCCAAAACAGCAGAAAATATTTGAATTTCTTTAATTTTAGATATTTCAACGACATTTGATACAGTATATATTTGCTTAAGTTACGAATGGAGAATAAAATAACAAAAATTCTGTTATATTTATTTCCATAAGGCAAAAAGATAGCTTGAACTTTTTATAAATATACAGGAAACGTAAGAAAAATTTAGTTAACATTTCCTCGATGTTCATTTTTATTATGATGGAAAAATGCAACTATTTTGATGCCAACCATGAATATCAACATTGACGCTTTAGATGCAGGAGACAGACATAATGTCGGGGGACAGCTAAACATTGGTGATGGATCGAATAGCTGACGTTGCCGGGGATCAGTGGTTCGTCCCACTCAAGTCACAAACACAGTAAAATGGATTGATTTTTTTTACTTCTCACATCAGGGATTGACGAGCGTTGTGAGGTTTTCCATTTGGAATCTATGCTAGATTTGTTAATAGAATGCAAGACATAAAACAATCATACTATATCTTTATTTACGATATTGGGTTAAAAGAAAAAAGATGCTAAATCAAACTATAATAAAATTATTAGAAAATCAATAGTAATGTGAAAAACACGTAGTTAGAAAAGTAATTTTGTGCCAAACCAATGTTTCAGCCGCAGTTATGAATTAAACTGTTTGCGAGCTTCTTTTTTTAAATCAGATTTCCTGAACTAGTGTAACATGAGTGGGTCCCGTAGCCAAGTGAACAGATGCTTCACTAGGCCTGAAGGGAGCAAGGTTAAATCCCCGATCCCAGTGGAGGTCGAAATTTTTCTACGCTCAATTCTCTTCCTAGGGTCTGCCTAGCTATCTGTAAAATGGGAACCACTCAGCCTCAACTTAGTACCTTTGATCAGGAAACGCTGGGAGCCTGACCTACGCGACCCCGAGGGCCTACTTAGGCCTATATTTTAACTATGTAACATGACATTTTCCTAAATATTAGATTAATTAGTAATAAGCTAGTTAAGGTTAATTTAAAACGATGATTTATTTTCGAAAACGACACCTCCGATATACTTTTTATATCGGATGAAGCGATATATTTTGTTATCTATACATAGTTATAAAAGTCAAAGTTTATATGTTTATATGTTTGCATGTTCTCTACACAATTTTACACAATTTGACTGAACGGAATCAAATTTTGCGTAGATACTCTCTATTATATTTCAGAAAATGTAGGTTACCTTGGAACCAGGATAACCATCCCCAAGGAGTGAAAATGAGTGAAATCTCTGAAACAGGCCACTTATGGACCTGGTGGCTACAATGGGAACTATACAAGTATTATTCTGGAACAATTGGGGAGGAGGATTTCATGTGATAGAGTTGTGAAGGGGAGAACCAGGATTCCCCACCCCGACCCCCGTCCCGGGCAACGCCGGTTAGTTTAAGCTGGTATATAATAAATTAAATGCGACTGATTTTCACGTGAAAAAGCTTATATAAAGATCCGAAATATTTATCTGCTGCGATATGGACATATGTTACGATGATAAATAAAATAACTCGTGTTGCATCAAATGCTATAAATGCTTTGATCAAATAATAGTGTAACGTTCAGTAAAATTCATAAGCCTATCTACTTCTTCCATTTATTGAAAGGTTACTAAAATTAACACATACTTTAAACCTTTATTTAAATCAACAAAAGAAAAAAAATGGGCAGCTTCGAATCTAGGTCTCCCGGTTTTTTTTTTAACATTGAGCTAATCCATTGTTTGCGGGGAAAAAAATACACTCACAATTTACGATCCTTACATAAATACGATTGAAAAAAAAAACGAGGAAGCTTCCAGATCCCCTTCCTCTAAATAAAAAAGAAAAAGAAACGTAATTCAAATAGTCATTTATAGAGCGTGTCATTTCTTGTCAGCGAAATAATTAAATGCTAATAGCAAATTTTCCTCAATGTGTTTTTTTATTTATTTTATTAAAAGATCACTTTTTGTTGTCAGATCTGGGGCTTCAGCTGTGACCTTAAATTTCATCAATTCCTGCAGTTCAAGTTGATTTTTTTTTTTTTTTTTTTTTTTTTATCATTATGTCTAACTTAAAATCTACTATCAACTGCAGGTCTGGCAGTCTCTTATTTGCCAAAGTGGGTCGTAAATATTAATTTGAATAATCTAATTTTTTCTGATATTTCGTGTATTTTCATACCAAGGAAGATGGACAATTCTTCTATGAATAAAGAATCTTTGAATATCTTGAAATATTTTATTTAATACACGTTTAGAAGAAACTTTGAAGTTAATATTGAAATCTCGTAATTAAAAATGTTATGTTTAAATTTAAGTGTACGAAATATAAAGTAAAAAGTGGTTTCTTACACGAAACCAAAGTTACTCCGCGCATATTTCATTTTCAGCCACTTCTTCTGAGACAGGAAGTGACGTGCAGACCGGAACTCGTCCTTTTCGCCATCTCTACAAGTCATATTCATATGTGTTTGACTGTAGAGGTGGTGATAGGCGAACGGACGGACAGAATGAATGTCTTTACACTGTCGTGTTTGGGTCGCTAAGAAAAGAAATGATTTCAAATTGAATTCCATTTCAAGCAATAATGCTGTAATAAATAACTATCAAAATGCTTTCTTTTGTCACATATTTATTAATACACTAGCCGGATACCGTCGCTGCGCTCCGGAACCCTTGCATACATAGCGTAAAATAATAATAAAAAAATTATTTATTTAGCAAATTGTGGCCTTCTCCGGATAACTCACATGTATTGCGGATTGCCGCCACACACCTATATATCGATAAGGCAACTTTAAAGCGAAAATATAAATCCTCTTTTATTCCCTATTCCGTGGGAATTTCGAAACATCCGGCCTTATTCCTTGTCTACATCATAAAGGGAACATCTGTGCAACATTATAGCTTTCTAGGTCCAAGGGTTTGAGCTGGGCGTTGATGAGTCAGTCAGTGAGTGAGTCAGGACTTTTCTTTTTATTCACGTAGATTTACAGCTACAAAAACACTACAAAATTGTCTGAAATTGATATTTTTAAATTCTAAATTTTATAGGTAATTTAGAAGTAACACTTTTGCTTCTATTAACAGAAATGATTCAATATAAGATGAAGAAGCTGTGATGAATTCATAAATAGGTCCTTTTTTTTTAGTTAAAATTTACGTCTCTTTTTTTTTATTAAATACAACTGAAGACAAAAATATGACGAAATATGGCGTTTTCTTCTAGAGAAGCTGAAATCTGTCCAAAAAGATTTACGTTTTACGAATGCGACGTGAATCAATATTTTTCCATCAGTCTTGGATTCACCGCTGTTCTTTTGTCCGTTCACCAAATTCCTTTAGTGACCACATTAGCTTTGTCAGCGACCGGCTGTCGACATCACCTGATATGTCATCACGTCAACCTAAGCGCCGTTGAAATTCCAATAGGACACTACGACGCTCACATCATCTGCAGGTGATTCCGTCAACAAACATTAAAAAGCAATATTTCATTTTGAAAAAAATAAACACTGAAATCCGAAAACAAAATAAAATAAAATAAAGCTTTATTGATTTCATAAGAACTAGTAAGAACTGCTAAATATATTTGTCATATCTGTAGGATTAACAACTTCGCAAGAAAAAAACGAATTAATAATTAAATAGTTAATATTTTGGAATTTTAAATTGAAATATTGACTACTGAATATTAAAATATTGATGTATGATTAATTCCTTGATTGATTGGTACTAAAAATCTCAAAAGTCTATTGCAAATAAAACATTTATATTTGAATTAAAGAATAATTTTTAACAAAGATTTTAGTTGTTTTAGAAAGATACTGAAGTAGAACTTCAAATGGAAAGAAAAAAACCCTCCTATAATAACAAAAGCAATATTAGTGTTTGACCGATCGTAACTGATTGGTCGAACAGTGGATGATTTTAGCAACAGGAAGCTAATCAGATACAACTATTTAAACAAGTCGATAATCTTTGAACGTACACATTGACGTACACGTAATTGAATGTAAACATACAAAAAAAACAACAAACAAACAATGT
This sequence comes from Thereuonema tuberculata, assembly GCA_023159025.1. Lineage (NCBI taxonomy): Eukaryota > Metazoa > Arthropoda > Chilopoda > Scutigeromorpha > Scutigeridae > Thereuonema > Thereuonema tuberculata. The sequence continues at coordinate 357,688,912 of JAFIDM010009631.1, forward strand.
TTTTCTACTTTTTTTTTTCTAATCTAACGGTCCTCATTTCAACAATTTGATCTAAATATTTTGTTAATATCTAAAATTATTTATTTGAATTAAGCATCTAAAATAGGATCCAATAAAAATAGGAATACAATGAGTTTCATTTCGCATTTCAAAATTATAAAAAATTACAGTACCCAGTCTTAGTCTGCAACTTAAATCGCCTATCAAGGAAAAAACAAAGAAACAATCTAAATTTGTAATGACGAGCTTCGGCTTTATAAAATATCACTATTAGAGAATTCACTGCATTCTCACTGGTGAGTTTTTATGGTGGAATATGAATTTATCGGATTGGTTTGAAGCAACAAATTTGTAGCTTCCCTTAGTAGATGAATGGATCAAATGTATTTATAATATAACAAACCATTTTGACCCCGAAAAGCATAATTTTCCAAAAACCATTGCTTTTTTAAAAGGAAATAAATCTATAAAAGTTCAAAAGTTCTGAAAAGTAAATGACTTATTGACGAAATTAAAGTTGAAATGAATAGTAGGAACATGTCACTGTCGGAACAAAAAAACATTTTTTGGCGTTCTGGCTATTGCGAAGTCATAGGATCCGAGTAGAAATGATGATCTGGCTATTGCGAATTCATAGGATTCGTATAGAAATGATGATTTTTACAATAATATTATTACATTAATACTATTCATTAAAATAACAAACTCGTCACATGAGAAACCGTTTTTTATATTATATGTTTCTAACCGGTTACCGTCGCTTCACTCCAGAACCTTTGAATACGTAGCATAAAAAAAATATTTATTTAGCAAATTAATATCGAGATCGGAAAATATACGAGTTCACAGCCCGATGTGACCTTCTCCGGATAACTCAGATGAATTGCGGGTTGGCAGCCAAACATTTTATTAAAGCGAAAATATAAATCCTCTTTATTCCCTATCCCGTATTTCGAAAAATCCGGCCTTATTCCTTGTCTACATCATAAAGGGAACCTCTGTGCAAAATTTTACCTTTCTAAGTCCAAGGGTTTGGGCTGAGCGTTGATGAGTCAGCGAATGAGTGAATGAGTCAGAACTTTTCTTTTTATGTATAGAGATTGTAAGTTAAGTAGAAGCTCCTTCTAGAATAGAAAAACTGAAACTTTATTACATTACAGCAAGAAGTTCTCACAAGATATTTCGTGTTTTGCTCGAAGTAATAAAAATACTTCGGTAAATCAGTGGCTTTCAATTAACCTAGGATCATTTCTACTGCGAACCTTTGAGTAATGACTACAGAACTATAGAGTAAGAACTTGCTACTTGAAATAGCTATTCAAGTTACTTATTTTTTTTAAAAAAAAAATAGGTCGAAAATATTTTATATTTAATAAATTTTCACTTTTTTTCTCTGCGAGATGGCTTAAAAGATAAAACTTTGGTGTACCTACACGAAGGAAGAAATACTATTTTTTTAAATACTTAAATACTATTTACTCGGCAAAAATAGAAAGATTTTAGCCAAGGCAAGAGAACCTATCAGTCTCAATCACCTTTGGACAGGAGATATTAGTTGCTGCAAATCGCTCTCTATGCAAATCACTTGCTATCTAGTTGCTGCTTCAAGGGACAAAAAAGATGGGAAGTATTATCTAGCGAGTTTGGCTAGAGGTTATGCCACACATTTTTATTTTGCACGGCAAAGGATTTCCATCTCTCCATAATCTTGAAGCAGCATCTTCCTGCTAAGCGATTGAAACAAACTACGACTCTACTATTTTCTAGTTAGAGAATTAATGCTTAAGTAGCATTATATGTGTAGAAATGATACAAAGATAATTCTTCTTCTTGTAAAATTCCCTTTCTCACTTATGGTCTCTCCTCTAAGAAAAATAAAGTAAAATGGAAGTTGAAGAAAAGAAATTTTAAATGAGGGAATCGAACAATTGATAATGAAAGTTCCCAGTGTTCTGCAAATATACCCAGCCATTTACGCTCTTAACCAATCAGAGATGATAATTGCAGTGAGGTTTCAGAGGGCGCTATAACTTCGTACTTGGTCTTAAATAAACATTTGGCCAGGATAATTATAAACAGATTTGTGAATTAAAATTATACTTTATTTAATTTGTTTCTAAGACAATGACAACCTTAAAAGAAAAATCATATATCATTTTATTACTATTTACTTTTGATCATTTATAGTAATGTTTTCAATTTTTCTTTTAATTACAAACACGTTTAACTTTATTAATTTTATTAATGCAATGCAGATTATTTTAAAATGTTGATGTATACTTATAAAAACCATTTACCTTTTTAAATATCTCAGTGACGTAAATATTACATCACATTGAAATACATTGTTTACATTATTCATCATAACAAAATGAAATTACGAGTATAATGGATATCTATCTATGATATTCCGGTTTTTATTTTAATCAAGTAGCCTAATTATGTAGGAGCAATGTTACGGTTACTTTTTTTTATTTCTTGGAAAGCATTCGAGTTAATTTTCTCAAGTAAAAATCTATTTTTGTTTTGTCTATTTCATTTTTTAATAAATGAATTCCATAAATTCATAAGTATTATTCTATATTTGCAAGGAGGTAAACCTCGGAAGTAAAAATGATCAACCTTATATGTATCAAGGACAGTTTAACAAAACTAGAAATTAAAACAAATTTTGACATTAGCATTAATGTCAAACTAATTCTTTAGAAAATTGAAGCATTCTAAAACTCTGTTTCATAATTTTAAGCATTAATTTTTTACACACCTCAGACTTATTGAACAACGATTGGATCTTGCCATAAGGATATTCAAAAGTTTGCAAGTCAACAATATGTTACACTTTTTTAATTATTTTTTAATTATGAACCAGATCTTCAACTAAGAATTACGCCCAAACTACAAATGAAGCTAAGCAATTGATAATTTTTTTTTTCTTTAGAGCAGCATGAGTCGAGATTCCGTCATTCCAATCGTCTCTACTCTTTTTTTTTTAGAGTCTTTTCTTTTTATTTTCCTCTTTTAATTTAGCCTCTGGATCGACCCCAGTAATTACCTTCAGAAATTGAGTGAATAAGGACTTCCTTCGCTATGAAAGCAACCTTTGTGAGAACGCATCATTATTCCAGAAAAGACATTTCTCCATCTTCTAGACAAGATTCCAGAATCAATGAAAGCAAATTCCAGGACAGATTACTGGAACGATGATTCGATTACATGTTATATAATTCTTAAAGGACTGGAATTTAAAGTGAATTGAAAGCTTTTGAAATATGTATTGTATAACATATACATTATATGTTGCACAATAGATATTTCAAAAGCTTTGTATATGTTTAGGCTAAATAAAATTTCATAGCCAATGGCGTAGAGGCCACATACATAAAATTCCATATTTAATTTTATAATCGCTTAAAATGCATTTGTAAGCGCAGGCTCTTCCATATTTGATTAGAGAAAAAGCCTCAAATAAGCCTAAAACCCATTTATATTAATACAGCATAATTACAACTTAAAACTCTATATCCTAAAAAGTTGAAACTTCAATAGTTAGAATTGTTTAATCTAGTCCGCACCTTCTGTATGAAAGAAGGAATTAGTGATCACCGTAGGTTTTTCCATTTGGAGATAACCAGCTTTACCAAACTTTTCTTATATTTGTAGATTTGGCAAAAAAAAAATAAAAAAAAATTAAAGACTAGACGGCTACCCATTGCTTCCCTCCGGAAGCCACGCATAAGTAACAGAAACATTTTATTCATTCATCTTAATTTTTTAAGTTGAGAACTTAAATTTTTATGTACTTATAATATTACTTATATTTATTGAAAATATAAATTTAAGTTTAAGTTCTAAACAAAGCATGCAATACAATATTGAAATCCATTTGTAACAGTCAGAAATTTGGGCAATTGAGTTGATCATGCCACAAAACTCATGATGCCTAGCAATGCGCTTGCGAACTTCAATTAATGCGGACGTACTGATGGTTTTTGAAAATATACGCGTAGATTTAATCTCACAAAATTATTCTTTTAGTTCAATTTTTTTTTATACTTTTAAATTTGTAGCAAAATATCCGTGTTTCTTTAGAAAAAAAAAAAGAGTTGTCCTGATGTGGATGAGAAAGAAATTTACTTACTTCGAAACTTTCCCAGTTGGCAAAAAAGTCACGTAATAGTTATAAATTAATGATAAATTCGTATTTTTTAGATCGAAAATCCCCTAGATATCAAATCGGAGAATGTAAGACTTCCCCTCCATTTCTACCCTTCTCCACTTCAAACCTTCCTATCACTTCAAATCTTCCCCAGTTGGTAAAAAATCATTATAAATTAATACAAATTAATATTAATTACAAATTAACATTATATTCTTATTTTGTAATACGTAGAAGTATCCCTTAACAAACTCTCCCCGCCCCAGTTTACACCCTTAGCAGTCGAATATCAAAAATTCGTCGAATACATATATTTACGATTTTGACAGATATCAAAATTCGTGTTTCCTACTACAGCGGTTTCAGAGATACGTGTAGTCTTTACGACAATTTGCTCCCTGTCTGCACCCTTCATTCCAGATCCGGGTTTTCGTTGCACGTGCATTGTTCAGGGATGCATGTTAAACTCCGTTGTGAAATGGCGACGTTGCGTTGTTTCAAGACATACATACAACCAGACAAATAAACAAACTTTTCGCGCTTATTATATATGTGGTTCAGATTAAAGAACTTTTACTTACTGAACTTTGTGCAATTCTCAACTTGGTAAAATCACGGAACAGCGTTTCCAAGGAAGAATTGACTTGCAGTGAAAACAATCAAGATGCAACCATTGCAAGTGACAATCGCCGAGAGCTAACTAGAACAATGACATCATGCGCCGTGTTGTTAACGCATGAGATTAAGCAAGAAGAAAGGCTTCAGACCAACGCAAAGTGATATGGTTGGAACATCAAACATGGCGAACTCAAGATGATATATAATTCTCTGAAAGGATTTCAGGGACAGGCTAAATCGAATGCATGAGTACAGTGATTTGAATTATACTATGATTAATAACAAAAGGTTATAGATATATATTAATCATAATGTCTACCTCTGTGCGATTCGTCAAAGGGATTCGAACGTCGCCATTTTGATGAGCTATATAGGATATTCCAAGGATTACAGGATTATCCTCAGCGCCGGAATTCGATGTATGTTTCGACAAGTAAGATTTCGTAAACATCGCATTGAAGATATCAAGTAAGTGTTGAATTTATGATGTAACACTGGACATTTTACACGTTACACGAACAATGGGTTTACAGTTAAAGTTTATGAGAAGATACAGAAAGATAACATTAACTAGTAAAGACAAGACAAGTTATTAGTTTCGTTATTCAAATGAACATTTCAGTGTTAACGATATGCATCGACGCACATAAGGTGATTTCAGATAACCATTTTAAGAGAACTGTAATTAAAGGAAGTTAAATTACAAGACTCAATCTAATTGTAAACAAAGTGATTCCATTCTCTAGGAGAGAAATTCATGTAACCACCTGATAGTATTTACTTTATAGAATTAAATAAGATTTAATTCTAATTGTTTGTTTACACTTATTGAACTATTATTATCCTTTTATCATCTGCAATTTAATACTTAGGGTTGAGCTATAAACAACGAAACTTTTAAATCCGCCCACACCGAGGTGTCTAGCTTTATCTAATATCCTGATCGACGCGCTCTGAAATTATTATTAAGAACTCAACTCCACCACAGAGACGGTTATGGGCCCAGGTAACGCTTCAAACTGCGCAAGTCACAGAGAGGGTTATAGTCCCAGTTAACGCTTCAAACTGCGCAAGTCACAAATAGGATTAAAGATCAAGTATGACGCTTCGAACTGCGTGTGCCACAGAGATAGTTATGAACTCAAAGCAAAGCTTCAAGTTGCGCAAGCTATGAATGGTTAGAGATCCAGTTTTGCACTCAACTGAGCAGATAGAAGGAATATAGATCAATTGCTAGATTTTTATATTTATAAGTAGAAATAATGGCTAGTTACATTCTGAAATTTAGCGGCATTAATTATGCAAGTTGGAAAATGCATATCCGCACCCAATTGCAAAAAGACGGTCTTTGGGACGTGGCGAATACTCCACTAAAAGAATTAAAGGAGATGGAAGATAAGCCTATTAAGTATAAGCTCTAAAATAAAGCCGAAAAAGCGGTCGGCATAATTTATGAGTCTATTGAGGAAAAGTATCGCATGTTATTGCAAGAAGTTTGCTACCCACACAAACTATTAAGTGAGATCGATGCAAAGTTCAATATTGTCGATCATCTCAAAGTGACTGACCTCAAAAGAGATCTATTTACCATGAGTAAAATGAAAGATGAAGAGAATCTGCCTGACACTATACTGAAAATAAAGCTCCTAGTGGGAGAAATCACAGCAAAAGGAGGTGCAATGCCTCACCATGAAGTGAGTTGGCTAATATTGTCTGGTTTGCCAAGTAATTATGATGCTTGTGCACAGAACATCATGGTGATGCAAAACCGCAATAATTACAACTCAGAAATGGTGATTGAATGCGTTCTGCAAGACTACAAACGCAGACACAGTAATGTAAAGTCAGACGACGCTGTTGATGATAACAGAAGTTATAAGAAGTCAGACAATGCTGCAAGTGATAGCAAAAGTTTTAAGACTGTAGTAAGTCCAAGAAAACTCCTGATCGAGATAAGGATTCAAGACGATGTTACAATTGTGGCAAGATAGGCCACATCGCCAGATTCTGTCGCAAAAAGCCGAGACGCAACAATAAGAAGACAGAAAATGACGCAGCCAAAGACGACAAAAAGCAGAACTTCTCTGGTATTGTTACCATGTACGGAGGGGAAGTCGAACATAAGAAAAAGTCATCGTGGTATATCGATAGCGCTAGTAGTCATAAGGTATGTAATAACAAAGACTCTTTCAGCTGTTACCAGGAATTCCGCAATGTTACGCAAGTATACGGAGCTTCTGAAGAACCCATCCAAGCTTTGGAGCCGGCATAGTTCCATTGAGAGTAAACACGTCACAAAACAAACATCTTGTAGTGAGGCTGACCAATGCGTACTTTATATCCAAACTAGCAGTTAACCTAATATCCGCTGGAGAACTTGATAGACACGGATGTAAACAATACATCAGTAAGAACACATACGTTGTTGAAGATACAAATGACAGAACCATCATTGTAGGTAGAAAGGTGAACAACTTGTATGAAGTGGATTGTACTCCCATAAGAGATCCAGTGAAGAGCTACTTCAATGAACAAAGACACGATAAATATCATTTATGGCACACTAGACTTGGCCACATATCTTCTACAAAGATGAAGATGATTCATCTTCAGAAAATTACTTAAAGGGGTAGAAGACATCAAGATTCTAATGAACGAGAAAGATACATTCTGCGAAGGTTGTCAAAACGGTAAAATGCCTAATATCAGCCATAGGAGATTGAACAAAGTAAGATCATCTAAGCACTGACCTATGCGGGCCGATGCAGTCATACAACGGAAAGAAAGCGTACATATTGACATTTATCGACGATTACACCAGGCGAAGTTTCATTGATATAATGGAAGTAAAGATGTTGTAGTGGATCACATCAAGACTTTTATAGCCTAAGCGTAACGGTCTAGTGGAAATCAGATTAAACACATACTATCAGACCAGGGTAAAGAATACATCAAAAAAGACGTTATAAATCTGTTAAAGGATAAAGGAATTAAGTTCCAATATTCGTCGGCGTACCAGCCACAACAAAACGGTATTGCCGAAAGATTGAATAGATCTGTAGTAGAGATGGCAAGGACTATTCTCACAGATGCCAAGCTTCCTGTGACATATTGGACTTATGCTGTGAAATTCGCGAATTATATTTTGAACCGTTTGCCACACCAAAGTATAAATTCCGAAATCCCTTTAACTCGGTGGTACAACAATCAAGTGCCTCCAAGTGTAAAACATTTAAGAAGATTTGGCAGTGCTGCTTGTCTGAACTTACCAAAGGTTCAAGTCAAGAACAAATTCGGGTCAAAGGTTAATTTGGATATATTTCTAGGTTATTCCCACTCAACTAGGGGATACATAATATACGATACAGAAGATAGGAAAATAACTGAAACAAGAAATGTATGCATAAATGAGAACAAACGTGGCAGTGAATTCCTTCAAGTAAACAAAAGGACAGCAAGCCACGAGTATGACCTTAGACCCATCACTCGAAAGAGCAAAGACACTGATACCAGTTATTCCGAAGACGATAGTGTGCATGACGAAACCCTTAGAGATGGATCTTCTTCTCTATGAAGACCCTTCAGACAAGTCAAGAGAAATATGTGAATGTTCTGAATCGCAAACTACGAACGAAGAGCCTGAAGTAGAAGAAAATTACTTCAAACCTAAAAGTCGTCAAGTTAAGTTGAACCCCAAAGTTAGAATTAACAAGCATACATGTGAATCTATTCCCATGAACTACAATGAAGCAATCACATGCAGTAATAGTTCCAAGTGGAAAGAAGCCATCAAAGAAGAGTTAAAGAATCTCGAGGATCGTCATACATGGTTAGAAACGGAAATCCCAAGCTACGCCAGACTACTATCCTCACAATGGATTTTAAGGATCAAAAGGGATATGAAGGGCAACATCACCAAATACAAAGGGCGACTCGTAATCAATGGGTATTTACAGCGAAAGGGGGTGAATTTTAATAAGACCTATTCACCAACCCCGAGTTTAACTTCCATCAGAATGCTTTTATCTTTAGCCGTGCAAAAGGACCATGAAATTCATCAATGTGACGTAAGAGGTGCTTACTTAAATGGACTGATTGACCTTGACGTCTACATTGAAATTTCTCAAGGAGTCAAAGTCAAAGACAAAACATGCAACGGACTAAAATTGTTGAAATCAATCTACGGATTAAAGCAGGCAGGTCGAATCTGGTATGAAACCCTACGGGATAAGCTGATGAAATGTGGATTCAAAGCTACCAAGTCAGAGTCATGTATTTTCACGTACAAAGCAGATGATAAGACTACATACATATTATTATTCTATGTCGATGATATTTTGATCATAGGTTAAAGTGAAGAGACGATCAACAATATCAAGCAAATGTTAGATAAACTATTTGGTATAAAAGACTTAGGCCGAATAAAGGACTATCTAGGTATGAACATTAGATATGATAAAGACCAAGGGAAGTTGTCTATTTCGCAGAAGCGGTTTATCCATGATCTGTTAGTTAAACACAACATGGAAGATTCGAAGCCCTTGAACACACCGTTAGCCGAGATATCTAATAATGAAAGTCATACAAAGGATGAAAGCGAAGCATTAGGAAAACGAGAGCTTATTTTGTATAGAAGTATCGTTGGAAGTCTCAGTTACATAAGTTCCAGCAGTAGACCCGATATTACTCACTCAGTCAACCGTTGATCAGAGAAGTTAAATTCTCCAATAATTTCTCGACATGAGAAATGTCATGTTACTTTCGTTGTACCGAAGTCATGAAGATGATATTCACCAAAAGAGAGAATTTACTTTACGCATACTCAGACGCTAGCTTCAACGACCGATCAAACGGGAAGTCAACATTAGGGAACACTATATTTATTGGCAATAACCTCATATCGTGGAACTGCAAAAACCAAAGCTTGATTGCCCAGTCTACCCAGTAGAGCGAGCTTATTTCCTGTTACGAATGCGCTCGTGACATCGTAAGTTGCAAAAGAACATTGTCCGAATTAAAGTTCCAAGATCTTTCAAGCCGAACAAGTATTCTCTACTGTGACAATCAACCCACGATCCGGATGATCGAAAACAAGTTTGAAACAACTAGATGCAAGCATATTGATTTAAAGTTCTACATCATCAAGGACTACGTAGAAAAAGGTGCAATTCTACTCAAGTATGCAAGCAGTCAAGAGAATCCCGCGGATTTATTGGCAATCGTTGTGAGTAAAACAAAACTTCAAGATTTAATGACGCACTTGAAGGTTATGCATGTCAACTGAAACGACTTATGATATATGCACATGCTGATGCTTATATTACATGAAAGAAAGGATTTAATTATGATTTTCAAGTCGAAAATTGAAAGGGGGTTTTGTGGTTCAGATTAAAGAACTTTTACTTACTGAACTTTGTGCAATTCTCAACTTGATAAAATCACAGAACAGCGTTTCCAAGGAAGAATTGACTTGCAGTGGAAACAATCAAGATGCAACCATTGTAAATGACAATCGCCGAGAGCTAACTAGAACAATGACATCATGCGCCGTGTTGTTAACGCATGAGATTAAGCAAGAAGAAAGGCTTCAGACCAACGCAAAGTGATATGGTTGGAACATCAAACATGGCGAACTCAAGATGATATATATTTCTCTGAAAGGATTTCAGGGACAGGTTAAATCGAATGCATGAGTACAGTGACTTGAATAATACTATAATTAATGACAAAAGGTTATAGATATACATTAATCATAATGTCTACTTTATTTTAGCAAATGAGTAGAGACTCTATGCGATTCGTCAAAGGGATTCGAACGTCGCCATTTGGATGAACAATATAGGATATTCCAAGGATTTCAGGATTACCCTCAGCGCCGGAATTCGATGTATGTTTCGACAAGTAAGATTTCGTAAACATCGCATTGAAGATGTCAAGTAAGTGTTGAATTTATGACGTAATACTGGACATTTTACACGTTACACGAACAACGAGCTTACAGTTAAAGTTTATGAGAAGATACAGAAAGATAACATTAACTAGTAAAGACAAGACACGTTATTAGTTTCATAATTAAAGACTTACGTGATTCAAATGAACATTTCAGTGTTAACGTTATATATCGACGCACATAAGATGATTTCAGATAACCATTATAAGAGAACTGTAATTAAAGGAAGGAAATTCAATCTAATTGTAAAAAAAGCGATTCCATTCTCTAGGAAGAGAAATTAATGTAACCACCTGATAGTATTTACTTCGTAGAATAAGATTTAATTCTAATTGTTTGCTTACACTTATTGAACTATTATTATCCTTTTATCATCTGTAATTTAATATTTAGGGTTGAGCTATAAACAACGAAACTTTTATATCCGCCCACACCGAGGTGTCTAGCTTTATCTAATATCCTGATCGACGCGCTCTGAAATTATTATTAAGAACTCAACTCTACCACAATATAGATAATAGTGAGTCCACTACTACTTCACTTTTTATCCAACGTTTGAGAAAGATAATTTTTTTCCAGATTTCGACTAGCTAAGATTCAAAATTATTTCAATACCTTATTTCATAATGTTCAGTTACTGATAACTGTAGCTAAAGAATTCTGATGAATATAAAATGTATCAAATATAGAGTTACTTAAAATTATTCCTGTTACCTTGATTTAGTAGATTATTTGATTGTGCAAATGTTATAAAGATATAATCTTATCAAGTTTCTCACATTATTTGTAATGATTTTTGCAATCAAATTGTGACAGAAATAGTACAGATGGCGTTTTCTTTATATTTATTAAACAGGCAGTCTTTAGAGAAGCAAAATATATTGTTAAAATGAACAACCTAAAACAAATGCCGGATGAAATTTATTGGAAAAATAATAACAACTAATGTAATGTAATGTGGTGAGCGTGGGTAGCTTGACAGCCGAGCACCGCGATCTTAAAGATCTATTGTGCTGTCCCACGGAAAGAAGGACAGACGGAGAGAAAGACTGAGAAAGGATGGTGTGAGAAATGCAGGGGAAACGGGAGAACCCCGGGAAAACCTGCCCAGCGCGGATGGCCACCATCAACGAAACCCCCATGAGAACGAACCACGGTACTCAGAGGTGAGAGGCCAGTGTCTCAGCGACCGATAATAACAACTAAGCTTCTACAAAATGCAAAGTCATCATTCTTTGCATAATAAAATAGCTTGAAAGTCTTAAAAAATAATTTACAAAATTAAAATACTCTTTGGCGACTTTTTTATGATTTCAATAAAAGTAATTGCTAGATAAAATACGAAACCTAAACTTATTATTATGGTTTAGAATGAACTTACAATAGCTATCAGTTCATTCAAGTATCAAAGGTTAACAATATAAAAGATTCAAATTTTAATCCTTAATTCTCCATTCTTTCGAAGACTGCTCTTATTTTACTGGAATTAATTTGTTAAATATAAAAAGTCATCTTTTCTAATATCCATGTAAAATTGTATACATCTTCCTCGTTTATTTACTCCATTACACCTCCCGTGTATTATAAAAAAATTGAACACAAGTTCTTGTTCCTTCTTATAAAACTCATTAAAAATTCTTTTTCACGTACTTAGTTTCTTTTAAGTTTTCTCCATTTAACATTTAGGATGTAAAGAAGAGAAAGAGACCTAAATCTTCCCTGTGGTTAATTCACATTCCATATTCATTGTTCAAGATATTAGTGTTTGATATTTACATAATAAAGAAGAACTCAATTATAATCGGAAATACAAGCCATTAGAATGTCTTTTCATAACAAACGTTCGTGACATGCATTTTGCATCTCGACAAATTAATATCTAATCAGCTATAAACTCCGAAGAGAGGACAAGGTTTCAATTTATCATTTTGTTTGCATAATTTGAAAAGGAATAATCTAATGTTTCGCTTCAAACTTAACTCATTCAAAATGTCAACTACAGAAGCCTTTCATAAAGAATTCAATATAGTACTGTGCTCAAATAAGATATGCTTCTTAAACATCATGTATAAATAAATAGATCTTTTCAACTCATCCACAAATTCATTTACAATGCAAGTTGTTTCTATTTATCTGACAGATCTCCTATTGCAATTCAAGTGTATTTACAAACTGTCTATACGCTTTTAAATACTTGATGTACAGGCGCTTTGAGACAATTCGTTTTCCAGCGAGTTTTGTTCAAACGATAGTTTTCAATTTACACCATTCCCCGATTTAGCGACTGCTGATACGACACTTTTATGGCATGATGTTGCCGGTTTGGAGTCCAGATGACTTCAGTTTGCTTCATAACAAGGTAGGCATTGTATCTCTTTGTGTTATACTCTCTGATTAAATGATTATTAAACTTTCATTTTCTTTTTTTTTTTTCTTTTTGTGAAGATATTACCTTATTCTTCGTCAGTTAGATATATATGTTAGCATTGTAGTGAAGAACTTGCATCGATATGTGTAAATGGAAGGCAGTCCTTCGTCATCCGACGATTTTCGCTTTATGACAGCGGTCTGTTACTTAGCATGTCGTAATAGCAAGATATGCCGATACAATAATATACTATTCTATGTATCAACAATTTTGTCTGCATTAATTAAAATCTATTTCCATATAGATTACTATAGTAGTAGTTTACTATTCAAATTCAGTAATAACTGGAAATGAAATTCAATTGTATTGAAATAAATAAAAGCAATGACATTGAATTCAAGTTGAAAAGAACATTACTGTTGGAGAATTTCAACTTTCATGTGCAATTGGCGCTTTAACGTCAATATTGGTCAATCCAATTTTCTAGAAAGTTTTAAATTTATTAAATACTATTTTGTAGAAATGTTAACTTGCAACAATTCTATTGTTTTCTATTCTATTCTATATTTGGAACGTTGGTTCACTCCACTTGTATTGTGTTCGCAAAAGCAGGGATTACAAAAATTATTACCTTTCTTTTAGTGAAATAAGAGATTGTACTAGGCTTGAAAAGACATTAATCCTCTTGTTCTCTCGTTTTCCATTTAATTTTGTATAACACTATCCTGTTTCGGATATAATATTATGCTTTTACGGATTAATTCTCATTCATTTCAGTAGAGATGACAAAGCTTGATTACCTGTCGATACTAAACAAGTTTTATTAAAGCTATAAGATTTTCTTCTAATTCTTTTGAGTTGTCAATCATCGTTCCCGTTATTATAGTTTAGCTCTATTTCTTCTTTAAATGATCAACGCAATCCATAAATTCCTGGTTTCTCATAGAAGCGAAACGGCTTTTCTCCTCTTGACCTAGATGTCGATGGTTGTCGCGTATCAACAGCTCATCATCTGACATCCGACGATGGTTCAAGAGCTATTGAAGGGTCTTAATCGTCGACTCCGATTATCATTTGGCGTTGCTATTAGCACAGAGTATTTTGTAGTATTTGTATAGCTTTTCTCATCAATGCTTAACTAACTAGTATAAACTAACTAACTTATAACATGCTTATAACAATTAGGAAAAACAATAATAAAGGAATGACAGCATCGCGGTTCAAATATGAAATACTTGATACACTACAACAGTTTGATTGTTTTTACTATGTGTGGAAGTTTCCATCAAAGCAAAGCCCACTAGAGGCATTTCCAAACTATTATCAACTGCGAACAATACGACATAGTGTACAGTCTTTGCTTCCTTTTCGCTATCAAAATCGTCAATTTTTAGATGTAGAATCCCTATTCAGAGCTCTCTGTACCTCTAATTAATAACCGAAATGTCACTAGAATTAGGAAATATACTATTCCTGAAGCATGGGAGAAGGATTCCGTAAAAAAAAAAAAAAAAAAAATAGTTCTATAATCTGCCAAAAGGATGAAAAATGGAGCTTTAAGAGAGGAAATGTATGACACAAATATCAATAAATGAATAACTAAGACAAAAGTAAAATGAAATTTAAATTTTTAGGTCTGCACTTTGCAAAAATTGTTCGAAAATGAATTTAAAAGTTACAGCATCTAAGAGTAGAAATTTTACATTTTTCCAATAACAAACCGATACAAGTGAATATAATTTTGTTCTACAGCTTAAATTGAAGTGCGACCCATAATAATAAAAAAAACAAGGTAGGGATAGTGATCGCGCGAGTCTGTTTGCGACCCCATGCTAACTTACCCACCCCTATTTATATGGAATAATCGTCATTCTTAACTCAAACCTTGTTAATACACTGAATTCCTAATAATGATTTAAAAAAAAAAAACTTAAGTTGATGAGGGGATCGAACCCACGACCTTCGCGTTATTAGCACGACGCTCTAAACAACTGAGATAACAGGCCACCTACAACATTCAACATTCAACTGAGCTAACAGAAGCCGTTGCGAAGCATTGTGAGATATGTGACAGACAAACCGGGGATATAAGGCGTCTTTCAGAAGCTTAAAAATAAAAATAGAAATAATAATAATAAAAAAAAGTACATTAACCTAAGGAAAAATAAAAAAAAAGTTAGGAAAATAAGAAACTTTGAAAAAAAAATGACTTTGAAACAAAAAGATTAACAGAAAAAAAGATTAAAAGTAAAACAAAAAGTTAATATACGGATTCGAACCGACAACCTTCAGTATTTGACCCTAAGCATCAAGCTGACAACTGAAATGAGATGGCATTTCTAATATTTAAGCTAATATGGAAAATCCTATGAAAACAATGCCCAATATCTTGAATATGGGGGGGGGGGGGGGGCGTTGGCTCCTGAAATTACCCCATTCCTACGATGTATTTGAAGCCTCTAAATACGATGGTAAAATCCATTTGTCGATCCGATTGTTTGTTAGAATGCACAGACATGGACGGATAGGAAAAACGCAATAGCTACCGAATTTGGTCGCTATCACAATAGCACCCAAATGGGTCGCTAATAAAGGCACAGCACGAATATCGCAAGCTTATTCTATTATATTTTGTAGTGTCACATATCCTGAGAGTTGTTTTGCATAGCCTTGCAAGAAAAAAAAGAAAAGAAGGAAGATCTTTCTAAAAGGTCTAAAAACTTAATGTTATGAAAGAATCCATTGAAAATACTAACTACAAATTTCTCCAAAGCATCAACTAATTTTTAAATGAGTCACTAGATAGCATCATAGCTAATGCGCAAAAATGATTGCATCACAACCACAGAAAGCTCTTTTTGTAATTTAAGACCTATTTTTCCTAATTTACTTGATTATAATCAGGTGTATTAATTTTAATTTATGCTATTATTTAATTGTATTTAACTTGGAAAATTAAATGCACTAAAAAAAGCAGTAAAACAAAGTCATATAATCATTTCATTAGCTAATAATAATTTACTTGAGAAATTATAGAATATAGAAATTACAGAAAATCATTAAAGAAAAATCAATATAACACGACTACGCCTTTATTGCTCACATTAGAAATGCCCTTAGATTTAAGTATTCAATATTTTAGCTTACAGCTCAGAGGCCAGTAACTTTATATACTGTGTACATTCGATTTTTGATTCAGACTCCTAAAATTAAAAAGCGTTATCGGATAAAAATTTGGCAGAACTTCGATAACGGCCAGATATTATGAAAAAGTAACATGATCTGATGCATTCTTTCCTTTCTATTGAAGTTTTTCCGTTTCAAAGTTTCAAAACAAATTTAGATCGGAATTTTACAAACAATTCGATTCTCAAATATCGGAATAACGATTACGAATATCAATCAAAAATAAAGGTAAAAATAATATAGGAAAATATACTTTGTTCTTCAGACATAAAGTTAATGCTCAAAACGAAGATTTGATTTAATGTTTAGAGTATGAATGGCGCACTATTAATAAGCTGGCAACGATTTTTGTACTATGATTATTCATGTTTTGGTAGACAATGCTCCAAATCTCGGAACAAATTTTAATTATTCCTTGTTAAATTAAACCTTGGTAGTTTATTTGCTGATAACCTTTTCAAAGATTCGAATGATCAGATTGATTGCAGTTGGAGTAATTATTATTATTATTATTATGAGATTATTCTATTCAATATTACATGGTTGATAAACTTTCAAATATAAATGTTGAATAGTTTCAGCTGTCTAAATTTTATATTAGATCATGACTATATTCATGAAGTCATTAGTTTAGATATTATTTTTAAGAAGGAAAAGCTAATTTCGAAAAGTATTCTTGAAATATACTCATGGACAAAAAAATTAGCGCACCAAGAAATAATTGCGGGGTCGTAACGAAACTTGCAATGAAGGTACATGTCGGGGAGATATGCAAATGATTAGAAATGCAGCGTGATTGCGCATTACGTATAGCCGGTAGAGGGCGTTGAACATCGTACTCTGTGGAGTATAAAACAGGTAACCAAAGCTTGTTTGAGTGTGCTGAATCATTTACAAAGGAAGAGCTGAGGTAGACATGCCATTACGCCGTGTTCGAAGACAGTATACGCAGTTGTCGCAGTTTGAGAGAGGGAGAATCGTCGGGATGATGGAAGCTGGGTGGTCAGCTAGGCGAGTAGCTCGTCAATTAGGCCGCTCTGATTGTGTTGTGAGGAGGTATTGGGACAGTGGACCCGAGAGATGTCATGTACACGAAGACCAGGCTCAGGACGCCCTCGACAGACCAGTCGTCGAGAAGACCGCCACATAGTCAGAAATGCACGCGTACAGCCAACTGCTTCATCGGCCGCCATCCAGGCACAGGTAGCACCTTCACTAGGGGCCGCTGTGTCTTCTCGAACCATACGAAGGCGCCTGGCTGAAGGACAGTTGGTATCGCGGCGCCCATTACGTGTGCTGCCCTTGACGCCCACCCATCGACGCCTCCGTTTGGAGTTTTGCCGCGCACGAGGAAACTGGACTGCAGCGGAATGGAACCAGGTCGTCTTTAGCGACGAATCCAGATTCAATCTCGGCAGTGATGACAATCGTGTTCGTGTGTGGAGAGCCCGTGGTGAACGCTTCAATCCTGCCTTTGCTGTACAGCGACACACCGCTCCCACAGCTGGTGTGATGGTATGGGGTGCAATTGCCTACAATACACGGTCACCCCTAGTATTGTTCCGTGGCACCATGACAGCCCAGCGGTATGTTCATGAAATCCTGCAACCACATGTGTTGCCACTCATGCAACGGCTCCCAGGAGCCAATAAAGCCATTGTCTTTTCAACAAGACAATGCTCGGCCTCATACGGCAAGGGTGTCACAAGACTGTCTCCGCACTGTTACTACCCTTCCTTGGCCTGCCCGATCCCCAGATTTGTCTCCAATCGAGCATATCTGGGATCATTTGGGACGACGAGTTGGGCATCCCACGAGTTTGAACGAACTAGAGGCAAGGTTACAGCAAATATGGAACGAAATGTCTTAAGACATCATACAGAACTTGTATGACTCAATGCCCGATCGTATCGCATCGTGCATTCGCGCTAGAGGGGGTCCAACGGAGTATTAACTCCTCAGTTCATTTGCCTTTTTCTCTGAAATAAATTATTCTTTTTCTTTTCTTTACTTATATCAAAGTAGTCATTACGTATGTAAATTTTCGTTTCATTTTGACGACTCCTTCTTGGTGCGCTAATTTTTTTGTCCATGAGTGTACAACTTTGCTGGGATTCCTGAAATAAGACAAAACAAAATTAGTCGTATCTCATTACATTACGGAAAAAATTAAAGAGCTTACAGTAGTTTCCTGCAAGTCAGTATTTGATCTCGACAACAAGCTGATTATTAACTTGTTAAGTAGTAATTGATGTCAAATATTTGTTGTTTTTTTTTACTAAATTTTGTTTTCTTATGTAAGTATGTTTTTAGTTTTTAATCATGTAAAAGAAAACCTGTGTGCCAGTGTAAGTCGACATTATTTCCAATTTGCCATTTGGTTGTTATGATTTTGAAGTACACTACCTGAATTGCGATAATAGTAAACTAAATACTAAACAAGTGAATATAAGTAAAGGACCAAACACACAAAAAATCCGTAAATAATATTTAAATAAATCATGTTAAATTACATAATGTAACTTGATTTATTTAAATATTATTTACGGGTTTTTGTGTGCTTGGTCCTCTACTTATTGCATATCATACAAGATGAATGTTAATTAAGTGAATATAATTTTGTGCTAAGGCATAAATTTAAAGGCAACCTATAATAATAAAATATTTAAAAAAAATAATAAAAAAGGAAGTACATTAACGTATGGAAAAATAAAAAAAAAAAAATAGGAAAAAAATTAAAAAAAAGTTAGGAAAATAAGAAATAAAACACAGGCAGACATTGATAAAAAAAGATTAAGAAAAAGAAAAAAAAAATTAGAGAAATACGGAATCGAACCGACAACCCTCAGTATATGAGTTCGAGATCTTAAGTATGAAGCTAAAGCTGAAAACTGAAATAATATGACTGCATTTCTAACATTTAAGCGAATAGAGGAAATCCAATTAAAACAATGCCAAAAATATCTCGAACATGGTGGGGCGTTGGCCCTTGAAAATACCCTATTCCTATGTTGTTTGGGCCTCTGAGCACGTTAGTGAAGTCCGTTTGTCGATCCGACCTTTCGTTTGGGAGTTTTTAGTGGGTTACAATGACAACAATTCCAAATATCTCGAACATGGTGGAGGAAGTTGGCTCCTGAAAATACACCATTCCTAAGGTATTTGTGCCTTTGAACACGAAAGTGAAATCCGTTTTTCGATCCGACCTTCCGTTAGGGTGTTTTGAGGGGATTACAATGACAACAATGCTAAGTATTCGAACATGGTGGCCGTTATATTTCATGGTATATTTGATAGGCTGTTTCACCTCCAATGCAATTACGACTTTCTAGATTAAGAGTTTGAGATACTACAATCTTAACAGAACAAATATTTTGCAAATCGACTTCAAAAGTGCATTTTAATGATTTTTCCCAATCTTCTTTTCTGTAAGATCAATAATAAATTTTGAATGTAGAGAATCATAACAACTTAAAATCGGTATAGCAGTATTTTTATGGTATCGTCTGTATTTATCTCAGAATTCTTAATCCTTACTGCTGAAGTTTTGCTTTCCAACTTTCATTTCATTTAGAATAATTGCTCTGTTATTGCATAGTAAGTATTCAATAACTGATAAATTTCCTCATTTCAATTCCTCGCTAAATTAAATAATTTGATTTTGAAAGAAAGATCAAAACGAAAATTGGTAAGCTTAGTTTTGGAAAAGATCCTTTGCTGAGAATCGGCAGTTTTTGAATCTATTTCTATGTTTTGCTTTACTCAGCGTTTCTTTAGATTTCGAAAAACCGTTCCAAAGAAAACTTTTTCATCTTCAATACGTCTCATTAACTTTATCGAAGTGGATATTGAAAATCAAAACATGTCTCAAAGGATGCAGAAGTTTGTCAGTATTGAATTAATTATTCAACAATTTCAAAATTTTTTTATAGATTAATTACAGATTATCTATAATTTTGCAACTCCTACAAAAAAAATTATACCTTAAAAATAAAGGTAATTAATTATGATATGCTATTGCACAAAATGTACAAAACAAAACTAGTCAAAACCTGAAAATATTCTTCATGACATTGAGATAAAATTTGATGCTTTTAAAGAAAGGACAGTAATCAAATTTCTTTATATTTTTAAACACTGATCTGATAGGAAATTTCATGGTTTTTACTTAAATTAAATTGTCTGATAATTAAATGTAAAAAAAAAATGTTTCATTCGCATTATTGCAAGATAATGCATAAAATAATTAAAACGGAAGAAACTGAATTACTGATAGTTAATGTTAGTTAGATGACAGTCTTTCTTTTATTTTACATTGAAAAAAGTAATGAAATGAAAATGAAGAACTTATAAAGTATTATTGTTAACTCCCTACAGAGTGAAAAACGTAATATAAAAGTTTTCATTTGTCCCTAAATTAAATTGAAAAAAGAATTTAAGAGACAATATGGGCAGTATTTTAACTCAGTAGAAATAATTAGACGAAGGAGTAGAGAGCATATTGCTCCCTAAGAAATTTAAACGAAACATGAAACAGTGAGTAATTTGAGAAGATACGTAAATTTAGAATTGATCAACATTTGATCATTACAATGATACAAATGAGGGAGTTATTTGTCTGAAATTTTATTCAGAGAATCTTTTACTTCGCTATTTCACGACTGAGTTTTATCATACAAAGATCCATTGCTGCCGATGAAACAAATCTTTAATAAAGAAAAACACGTAAACGTCGCAAAGTAAAATACATTTCTCAAAAAAATGAAAGCAAGAAAGTTTCTTAACAACTGTTAAGGCGCTTTAACAATTAATTTTTTTTTTAACCTTCTATGCCTTAACAGAATGACATGCTTGACTGTGAAGGCCGTTTAGCTTCTGATTAGGATATAAAGTTTTCCAAAACAGAATAAAATATCACTTTGGCTAAATATTCTATCTTAATCGACCTGCATTATAAGAAAAGAAATAGTTAGGAAATTTTTCAGGAATGAATAACAATCCGAAAAATAGTTATTGTATCTCCAGCTAAAGTTGAAGTATGACAAAGTATTATCGGGTATTTTCCATTTTGATTAGTTTTGACTAGTAATTTGAATTTTTTTAAAAACTTAAAAAGAAACTTAAAACATAAAAAAAAACTTAAAATTCCATCCTTTTTGTTCAAGTTAAAGCAAACTATTATTAACTAAAACGTAAAAGTAAAGGTCAGTTTTGAAAGAGACAAGGAACTCCCTTAGTGGAAGACAATTATTGTTTGCATATAAGTTTTAAATGAGAACGTTTTTAATTTAAATCAATCGCAATATCAATAATCTAAATTATTGTAATGTCAATTAAATACTAAAGTAAACCATAGTGGTAACTTAGTCGAGATTTTTAGTTGTTGGCAAATCCTAAAAAAACAAGATTACAAGAAAACAGATGTAATCTAATTCCATTGAAGTGAGATTATATATCGATGTGTCGGCAATCATCTGCCCTGAAATTAACAAATGCAATTCGAAGATTTGTCAATTTACGAAAGCTCAAATGAAATAGCTTCAAGCTTTGGAGATAAATGTTTCATTTCCGTGATGATGATAGTGCAGTCGACGACATCTAAGGAATTAAGATAAACATCTAAGACAACGTTGCAGAAGCTTCTGAAATTGCGGCAAATACTGTGGTCAGATCCGCTAATACTTAGACCAGTAATTTGAAATTTAACTGAAGGAAATAAAATGGACTATGATAGGATCCTTTTGAAAAATAATCTGCACAATCTATAATGAAAAAAGATCTCTTTACACTTCTAATTTGAATTTCTTATCTTTCAATTTTTGTAAGTAAGGTAATTGCACCAAATAAGGCCCACATAACGTTTAATGATTTTTTATATTTCTACTGCAAGAAATATAAAACAGTTTTAAGTTCTGAAAACTGTCTTGAAAGATAGTTTAAGGTGTGCTGTTATGAAAAAGTGAATTTAGAAATTCTTTCTGTAATAACAGTTTTGAAAATATAACTGAAGGGCCTTATTTGGAGCCCCTGTTCAAATATCAAATTATTCTGCATTATTCTACTGATGACATACTTTAAAATGACATAAAACATGCCCATGTATGTTATGTTGCCAAAAAATGGGGACGATTTTTCAAATTAAGTTGAAATAGTAACGAGAAAAGCTTTGGACGACTTTTACTGTTCAACGGAAACAAACAGGGGGAAATTATCCACTTCAACGGACCTAATTTTTGGTGTAGCCGCTAGAAGCCAGGACCTGTCTGAAACATAACTAATCTTGGTAAATTGTCAACGTTCTATTAATAAAATGAAAGATGGGCCTTATTTGGAACCGGACCTTATTAGGGCAACCTACCTTATAAAGAGGACAAACCCAAGTTTTTGAATGTTATGAATGTTATTTTTGAACAAAGTGATGATTTTTGGCTTTTATTACAGATATTTACATAAAATCCAAAAATAATCATAGAACGGACAATAATCAGCTAAAAAAAACGTTGAACATCGACTGCTTTTCTTAAGTTTTTTTTTTTTTTTTTTTTTTTTAAAAAAAAAAAAAAAAATAAATAAAAAGACAAAATCCTTTTTTTTTTTTAAGTTTTTTTTTTTTTTTTTTTTGTCAAAAAAGTCAAACATCTGTAAGTACAATGACGACATCATCTTTTCTCACTAAGGATTTGTACAATATTTTCTGCATTTATGAAACCGAAGACATCCAAGCTTTTAATTGAAGTAGTCTTTTGTATTTATTGAATGAGGATATAATGATGTTTGTTATTCAAATTTAGATTGGAATTTATTCTGTATACTGCAAAGGAAATATTACAATTACTTCAATGATATCATACCTGCTATAGTCATAATGCCATTGACAGAATTTATCAAGCAAACCTTCCACCTTTGAGTTATTACTGATGATTACTACTGATCATTATTACTAATGATTATAGAGTCGCTATCGTGTATAATTAATCACCAATGCACTAGTTTCTTTTTGATGTTTCATGTAGACAACCTGTAAGGTTCTACAATCTCAATGATTCTATGGTTCAACAATGGTAAATAATTGGATCTACATTCTAACATCTAGGAAAATTGATTATTTGGCATTTTTCTAATTTTTTTTCCTTCTATTAATTTTCATTAAAAGTAACATAAATTTGATTATAAAAAAAACAGAAAGAAAGAAAAAAAAATCGAGATAAAGCGTTATTTATTTATTTATACATTTATTTATTATTTACTTTTTGGATTGCTAAAGCATTATGTATAGTTTATAAAATAGCCTAGTAAATAGAACCTATTGATAAAATATTGTCATTATGATTATAATACTACTATGAATTCTTTGAATTATTTTTTTTAGTTTGATTACAAATTTAGAAATTTATTAGAAAACTATATTTTTATTTCCTTAAAAGTGGGAAATATAGAATAGCATATTATTGTTAATATCATTATTTACAAAGCTCCTCATAAAACTCATCATAGTATTTAAATAGGTTTATTTTAAATACTAAAATTGCAAATTTTCGACAAGTAGTCCGCCTTCTCTTTTCAATCATAATAAAATTGGAATAAGTACAACAAAACAAAATAGTTGGAAGCTTAAACAAATTTCAAAAATACTTAGTAATTTTAATTACTAAGAATATTATTATTTGTTATGATTTACAATGGCCTTTATTTTCTTATTATTATTAATAATAATTGAATATTAATAAGGTACAATTAATATATTTTTGTAAAAACAACCAAACTTATTGATTCACATTGTTTTTGAAATTTGTTTAAGCTTCCAACTATTTTGTTTTGTTGTACTTACACCAATTTTATTATGCTTGAAAAAAGAGAAGGCGGACTACTTGTCGACAATTTGCAATGTTAGTATTTAAAATAAATCTATTTAAATACTACGATGAGTTTTATGGAGTTTTGTAAATAATTATACATAAGAAATGAAAAGGAAGAGGTTTATTGAAGAATATGAACTTTTATATTGTTAGTATCGATAGAAAGGGATAGAGTTTGATATTCAGACGAGGCAAAATTAAAAAATAAAAAAGGCAAAATATTTTATTATTTTGTGTTTGTTTGTTTTCTGAAAATAAAAATAGTAAGTATAATATTTATTTACAAACACAATTAAAATATCAAAATAATAGTAAAATGAAGAATATGTTTTCTTTTTATTATTGTTTAACATAAACAAAATTTTGTATTTCAGTATTTTATTTACATTCTCCCTTTTCGACCGCATTTGAATTCTTTCTAGAACTTTGAATCAGATTACAGGATTACTTTCAGTGCAAAGGGAAAGGAAATTCATAAATTCAAAACACAAAACCCTGGGAATTGGAAATACTGTAAGCTATTGTAATTCCTTTCACAAGTGATTTCGGAAATAGATGGAAATCCATGACATTTCAGGGACTTAGTAGGTAATAGGTTCGGTGAAAATGCATCTTCGCGTTCTCATGACCTTTTGCATCAGCAGAAATCCGGTAATAGTCCGTAGGAGACTGATGACAGATGATCTAGAACTTTCCCTCCACAATCCGGGAAATTCAAGCCCATAATGATCTCGCTGAAAGGTAAACAACAAGGCTAAAAAAAACAACACTAAAGCCACCTACTTGAACGCATTTCCTTTTTCCTCTTCCAATCAACATGAGAACACGATATTTACTTTAATTCAAACAGGCTTAACAGGAGAGCAGGAATGTGCTTTTTGGCTAATCTTTTATCGCCTACGAAAAAACCCTCGAATAAGAAGGCTTTACAAATCGTTTGTCTTCTTTATTCAAGTTTTCCATAAAAGAAATTCTTTAGTGAATGTAATCAAGTGTATTGTTATGAATATTTCCTCTACAATACCGAAGAAAGGCAACTGCTTTCCAAAACAACTAGAATTAGGAATGTGTGACAGCTGAACCTATGAAAAAAATTACTCACCAAGTAACGTTATACGTTCGTTGTTGACAACGAACATGATGGGTCGACTGCATTTACAACGGCTTCTTTGTTCGCTTGGTAAAATAGGATCTGACAGAATTTTAATTAACAATGTCAAAAATGAAGGAATCTCTTTTTCTTCTATCGATTAGTTGCCCTGGCGAGCTTTAAAAACTGAAGATGGACAAGCTATAGAAATAGATCCATTCATATCGAAAAAATATGCCATCTTCAATGTCAAGAACATCATTTGAAAAGTTGAACGTTAGTTTACTAAGTATTATAAGTTTTTAATCATTCGTTTGTATTCACAACTCATGTATTCTGAATATTAAACTTAATAAATTTCGCATTATTTAAATTTACGATATTCAAAGTATAATAAGATGAATGTTTAAAAAAATTACTAAAAAAAGATTAAATATTTTTGCTCGGAAGATAGGATGACATTTTAAGATTTTATATATATGAATTAATGCAGCAACTTCAATATCAGTATGTTTATTATTTAGAAAAAATGAATGCTGTATTGTTGCCTCCAAAAATAGTCCTATATTTATTCAGTGAATTCCATTTTGAAGATTAAATGAAAGAACAGATGCTGATAACAAATAATAATTATATTAGATTCTTTAAAATTTTTAGAATATGACGATACTTAATACAAAGCTACTGAAATATTAGCAATGTAAGAAATCTAAATACCTGCCTTATCGCCAAACAATAAAATAATTCAGATCCAACGGATTGAATTCAAACACAATGTTTTTAAGCTTTTCATCACTATTACACCGTAATAAGTTTCATAATTGTATTTTGTTTTTTTCGTAATAACTTATAATAATTTTGAATAACTTAATAAAACTACATTCATTGTCAAAGTAGATTCAAATGTACTTTACATAAAAAAGTAACCTAATATTAATATTCAATTGATAAATATTATAAATGAAGTAGTTGTAAAAAATAAAAGTATTAATTTGAATTGTCTTTGTGATAGAAGCCAGAGTTATCTAAGTTAATTATTCATAAACTTAGAATATTACGCGAAACTATCCTGTATACTCTCTTGAGAGATCCTACAGCATTAAAGCTTTATGTATATATGAAATGTATGCATCAGAAAACGGTATGAGAAATGTAGATCAATGCATGTATGTATGTATGTATGTATGTATGTATGTATGTATGTACGTATGTATGTATGTATGTAGGTAGGTATGTATTGTCCTCCAAATGAGAGATGGCCGCCCTGTTTTTGTGAGATCTGCGCATGTATCATCGATTAGTCTGGTCAGACACTTCCGTCTGATTTAATGACAGGACGCCACCATTACGGTAATCGCTTGTTACTTTGCAAAAGAGCATTGTATTTATAAATAATATATATTTATTTATTTATATAAATAGTTATTGTTAGTGGGCCCGGTAGCCGAGTGGGTAAGGGCGCTTGGCTGCGGGTTGGAGGTGACGGGTTCGATTCCCGGCCTCGGCGGAGGACGGGAATTTTTCCACGCTTCTTTCTCCTCCAAACGGGCCCTAGGGTCTACCCAGCCCTCTATAGAATGGGTACCGGGTTTCTTTCCCGGGAGTTAAAGGCGGGCGAGCGACGGGCCGACCCCCCGTCCTCAACTTTGTCCCGTAGGTTCTGAACACTGGAGCCTACCCTCCAGCTGCATTGCGCGGTCCTCTGGGCCTGATCGCAACTTTAACTTTAACTTTAACTTATTATTAACAACTGGTATTGAAATAACGCTAAATAGTCGAGAGAAGTTTTAATTTGGCGTTATCAACATGTCTTTCTCAGTGAAAACAAACCCCGTCGTCCATTGCGACAGGAAAACATAATTGATCAGCTACCGGAAGGGCTGCGCAGTTCAAACTTCCGCCGGCCACCTTTCATTTGGAGGACAATAAGTATGTATGTATGTATGTATGTATGTATGTATGTATGTATGTATGTATGCATGTAGGTAAGTATGTATGTA